>CM076581.1:553564915-553792772 GCA_034641835.2 Pinus albicaulis | reverse complement strand
TTAAACACCCAACAAATGCAACTGAACGAAGTACAGAAACAATCTTAAATTTCTGTTCTGGTCGAATGCCACATCCACATATTCCTTAGCCTTTAGATCCTAGTCTAGGCAACAAAACCATTTTTTGGCTTGAACGTGTCTAGACCCAGGTTTAGAGATGGCTAAGTGAACCAACAAAACCCTCTATTACTGGCCCTTTCGGTAACAATATATTGCGCAGACTGAAGTCTCACCCAAGGAAATATTAGGGGATGATAGAACCAAGTTTTTGCATCCAAAGGGACTATGGAGTGTGGTTTTAGGGCTTATCCTCTCTTAAGGCTCATTCAGAGTTTCGCAGAACCAGTATGATAAATATACAGACGTTGTTCAAAAAATATACTTAACTAATTTTCATATTGTGATTTTCTATGTTAACATGCATTAATCATCATAATAAACCATATTCAAGTCTTCATGATGCGATTATAGATAAAACCCCTGATCTAGCACAAAAATCACAAAACATAGATAATGAAATCATACAAGTAAAATGCATAGATCTTTCTTCAAATTTTTCTTTTATTAGCTGAGATCTTCCTAATACAACACTTCTTGCCTTGTGCACATAGCTGCAGAGGTCTGCGCACTCAACTGCAAAATTCCCAAGGTCTCCACGCACACAGCTGCAGGAGCCTTCTCTTTCACACAAAACAACAAAATATAGACTCAAATAGATATAACATTTCATCCATATGCATTCTATATTTTCAAGAGATATCCCTAGAATCCTTATATAGGTTTTCCGTTTACAATACCATGGTCTGAAAACCATGGGTAGAGCTCAAAGTATCCAAAATATTCCCATCCCTTTACAAAATAAGGGGCTTTGACCCAACCCGAAGCCCTTATGAATATTAGACATATGTGCACAGCGTGCTCAACTCCTCAAAATTCTGATTCTTTACCAAAACTTAGACATAGGGGTACCCTGTCGAACAAGCAGTCATGCCTATGGAGTACATTGTGCTAAGTTTAATATTTGCAGTATTCACATACATGGAATACCGCGATACAATGGAATAATGAATGGAGAAATTTCTTTTTTTGGAAGAAGATATGTTTATAGAAAGTTCTCATCAACAAGTGCAAAAAGCAAGGGAGAAATTTTTTCATGACAGACACATCAAGAAAAAGTCATTCAAGGATAGATATATTGTCCTCTTCTATGATAGAAAATTCTCGAAGCTCAAAAGAAAGTTAAAAAAACATTGGTTGGGACCATATATCATCAGGAACGTCTCTGATGGAGGCGCAATTCAATTCACAAATTTATATGGTCAGTTGATGCCAGGACGAGTGAATGGTAGAAGATTGGAGATATAGAGGGAAAACTCTGTCCATGGAATGTCACATTTAAAAATAAAAGGGCAAAGTCTTAGTGCCACCCACAGTTGAAAGTGGGAGCTGGACTATAAAATACTTTACAGAATGGGGCTTCACTGATGGGATATTATTGCACGATAGTAAAGAGTATGGATAAGTTCTAAAGAACCGCGATGAAGGAAGCTCATTGCACGATATTTAGGAGTATGTTTAAGTCCTAAGAAACTGCGACAAGCGATGAAGTGCTGCAACAAAAGGGAAGGATCATTGAAATTATCTAAGAAATATGACCATTGGAAGGAAAACGTTGATGTGAAATGAAATTTTCCGTTAAAATGAGTGAAATAAATAGATATATTAGGCACAACTGGTTGAATCTAGTAACATATCTACATTAAATGAGACAAATAAGGAGATGACCATGAGGTTTGAGATTCAAATTCATTATAAAATAAAGGCATCGCTCCACATTTTGACACTTTTCTTCCAGAGAATTCAAATTGAGAATTTGCACCTAAGTGAGAATACAACAAATTGTTTTATGTATGAGAAGAGCTTTGATGAGATTAACATGGAATTTATAAGGAAATGAATAGCAACAATTGTTGGAGTAGGGTCCCTTAGGACCACAATTTTGGGACAAATTTTAGTATTTTTGTTAGTTTCGAGTCGTGCACGCTACACAAAGAAGAGTCAAGGGGATTTAGGGCGGGTCAAAGTCACTTCATGTGTTGTACTGGGTTAAAGAGTAAACTAGGGGTCTCAAACCACGATTTGAGGATGATAGTATGAGCGCAATAAAATTTATAAATAGAATTATAGATCGAGTTAGATAGATTAGTTAATAGAGGAATGATAAGAGAATGATGATAAAAATCTGAAGTTGAATCTGTAGTATCGTTTGTGTCTGAAAGGCTCCTACTGGTTATGTGCACGGAGACCTTAGTCCAGTTATGTACGCGGGTAGATCTAGTGAATTGTAAGGGTTTCTATGAAGACTAATTAATAAAGAACTGTTTTGGTAATTCTGTGTACTGAATGCATCTGTGATTCACTTCTGCATATGATTCTTGTTTTCTGTGTATAATTCTTGTTATCTGTAATTGGATCGGTTTGGGTACCTGTTTATATTGATGTTGTGTAATATAATTGCATAGATCTATTACTTTAAAGGTTGAATACTATAGTGCTAGAATAGCTAAAGGGGATTTCAGATCTACTAAATGTGTGTGCACGCAGAGTAACCTGTGTTAGTCGACCTACGGTTTTTGGTTAGGGTTTCTAGTGCGCAAGGCCGTCTGTTTAATAAGATATATCTTTGGATATCTAATTCATTTAATTCTCTCTCAGGGTGTGCAACCTAGTTCCAGGACCCCCCCCATACTACTTCAGGTGAGACTTTGGCCTTCGCAAGTAGGTCATTGCCGAAAGGGCCAATAGTAAGAGGGTTTTATTGGTTACGCGCTAACTCTGAACTTGGGTCAGGACCCCTCAAGACAATAATAATCATGGAGGCTACAACACCAATAATAATAGGCTTGAGGTCACCACCTAAGCAACCAACCACAGAAGGAGTGCAACTAAAGAAAACATAGGTAAAGAGGCCAGTAATGACATGACAAGAAGTAGAAGAAACTAATGGGGATTTAGGACAATGAGGAAGAAACTGAAATCCTAGAAGTGAATATACTAGAAATTGAGGCAGAAGGAGTAGAATAACTCTCTATACTACCACCATATGTACCACCAAGGAAGTCGGGTACTATGCTGGTTGAAGACCCTGATAATGCAAAGTTTGGTGTTTTCACACTGCTGCTACCTGAACAAGTACCATTTTAAGGCAAACTAATTGGGATAGTTTTGAAGTTGAAGATGTAGGACTGGGACTTCAATGATAGAAGTAAGCATTCCCAATTTGAACTAAGTAGGTACCTACACTAAGTGTATTACCCAGAGCCTAAAGTTACCAGGTTGGAGCCACATTAGTGGGCAAAAGGATTGCAACGAGAAATGTTGTTAAACATGCTAAATGTGCCACACTTTGGTCGAATTTCCTTCAACACAATATGTGTTTGACAAATTTTGGCTTTAGTGCATGATGGATACCTCTGGTTGGGAGAGAGGATCCCCATTGATGAAATGTTGATTAGAAGAATCATCACACTACAATGATAGGGAAAGAACCTTGTCGAGGAATTCATGGGAAAAATTCAGGATAAGGTAGTCAGTGAAGACATGAAAAATAAGTATGAGATGATAAAGAAGTCAAGGTGCTATGACATAAGGTTTATCAATGACCAAGGGGTGCACTTCTTCGCGCACATTCTTGCAGGGAAAATCATGCACAAATGTTGATCCAATGAAGTCCCAGAAGTTTTAGTCTCTTTAGCCATGCAGTAAAATAAATGGGTCTAGTTTAACCAGGCCGGATATCTATGCAAGGAGTTCTTGGAGGATTTTCATGAAGCACAGGAGGAATGGAAGAATTTTCACTATGCGTGGTTGTTGTTGATCATATAATTATTGGCATGGAAAGAACCAACAGAGTCACAGTTTGCATATTTTACCTAGAGATGTGCAAATTTGCGAGGTATGCCTTTATTTTTTCAAGGAGCCAACACGCGCAATGGAAAACAAGAATTTTTGGGTCTTGATGGAGATGGATTTGTGAACGGTGTTGAATCAACATCCCAATTGGTCACCTAGCTTGTACGAACAGTATCAAAACATTGATGGCAATGGATATGTGAACAGTGTTGAATCACCATCCCAATTTGTCACCAAGCTTGTACGAGCAGTATCAAAACATCAAATTTCAAGGCTGATTTTCACATAGTATACGTTAGAGCCAAAATGGATCCAATGAAGGAATGCATATTTTTCCATATTTTCTCAAAGAGGATGACCTTTTGAACGTCATAAATAAATGGTAGATAAACTAAATGAATCCACCAGTTGGAGGCACTGAGATAGTGAAAGACACCATGCAACATGCGGGAACTAGTGGAAAGGACACATAGGTCGGGAAAGATGTAGAGCAAGAAATAGAGAACGATGGTGAAGAAACAGAAGTAACAGAGACAGATCAGGGTGGCCAGGACCCTCCTAGTTATGTTGAGCCAGTCCATTCCCCATTTATAATCAATAATAGGGTACCTACAATGTCTACCCCAGGTGCGCGGAAGAAGCACAAGCTTGATCGATCCAAGTAAGCAGGGCCCAAGATCCTCACTGAAGGGGACATTGATGAAATTGGCGATAGGTTACAACAAATAACCAATGAAACATGGAACATAATGAAGGATAAATACAAAGTGGTATTGAAAAAAGTGTAGGAAGGCATGCAGGGACTAAAGGTGTTGGCACAGACAATGAGACAATAGGAGCATCCAGCCAGCCAACAAGCGCACACAAGTCAACCAATGCAACTAAAACACCGAATAGAGACAAAATTTGGTTTGAGATTTTTGTTGGTACCAGCAGGAGTGCTACAATTTGAAGCTGCCGAAGACAGGGAGCGCGCTAAATTATGGGAAAACATTATCATGAACCTTCGCCATGCTCCCCACTCCAACATTGCATGAGTTCCACCAAGGAATCATAGAAGAATTGAAGGGGTGAAAAACATGTATATTACATTCAAAAATACATGTGTATCAGGAAAGAACCACGACTAAGACACATCTCGATCGATTGTTAAAGGAATGAGACAAGGTGTGTTAGTAATAACATCAGTTGGAAGAAGCCATAGGAAAAACTTGCAGTGAAGTTCGAGACATTTAGGTATGCTCATAATAGCCACTAACATACAAGGTTGTGAAGCTTTCTCTTGCAAAAAAGGATTCAAAGAACAAGATTGAAAAGTTGAAGTTTGAATATGAGGTCCATATTGGTGAGTTGTTGTTACACCATTTTTTGGTCATCTAACCTATTATCATTAGATGGACCCAAGTACACCATGTAATACCAATTTTACCCTAAGTAAAATTGCTTTCACTATGTAAAATAACTTAATAAACCACATTTATTAGGTTGTTTATGGTCTAAACAGGAAACCCCAAAAGGAAATATTAAACAAACCTATATTTGTTTGATTTTCCTCATGGAATAATTAATTAAACCATAGTTTAATTATTATTCCTAATCATGTTTAACCCAAAACAAAGAAATTAATTAGAAAAACCTTTATTTATCTTATTATTTTCTAGGAATAATTATTTAAATCTTATTTAGATAATATTCCTTGTTAAATATGACCAAATCACCCACAAATAATTAAATAAATCATTATTTATTTGATTATCTTTCAACCATTTCCTTAAAAAGATAAATAAATCATTTATTTATTTATTTTTGACAAATAAAGGGATTTGACCCAAGTCAAATAATTTTTCCCTCCAACAAATATAATAAAATATTCCATAAAAGGTGGATCTAGATTTGGTTAACATTATTTTAATCATGCACCAAGATCTAGAATGACCCAATATTTTGTTATAAATAGGAGGGGTTTTCCTACCATTATTCACCTTTTGTTGCCTATTAGATCACTCTGGATCTATACACTTGGTCACTTTTTTCTACATTATTTGCTGTGTGAGCTCCCTTTGAGTTCTATCTGTGTCTGGGTTTTCTACACCAACAAGAGAGAGAGATTCTAGATCTGAAGTGCTGAGGACTTCCAAGAACCCATCCCATTGAGGAGAATTGGAAACATCTTCTTGTTTTCCTCCCAGGTGCCCTTAATACAAAAAAATCTTTCAAAAATTGTTCTTGTCTTGTCTATTGGATATATGGAGCAAACCCTTCTTTTTACTGCTTAATGTCTTTCCATGCATAGATCTGGTTTTTTTTGCAGCTCTTGTCTTGATCAACTAACTGCAGATCTGAAGATATTGGCAGCCACATTTGATGTTAGGGCTATTAGTTATGCGTAGCTAAAGTGGTATTTTTTCGTACACTTCGACAAAGGATTCATACTAACAGTTGTGAATGATGCTATAGCCAACCACACCACCAGAAGTCAAAACCGTACTAAAAGGCATGCCGACTCAATGGCGAAGTGTGGAAAATTGTTGGATCACACCATAGAAATTTGGACCTCACTACGGGAAGATCCAAACGTTCAGAGAATTGAATATGATATGAAAACAAAGTAGAGGCAGTTGGATGAAATCTGGGAAAATCCAAGGGCCCTAGCACTTGCGTAGAGGCTCGCTCGTATCACAAAATGCAAGAATCTTTAGAGTCATATCAAAGATATTCAGAGAAAAGAGTAGCTGGTGACGGCAAGGAACCATCCATGGCAGGAAGAGGTCATCCAAAGTTCATAGATAGTGGATGGAAAGCTTAACGAGCTGTGACTAAGGCAACAAGAAGTGTTGAAGAAGATTGCCAGACCAACAACAGAGGCACTACTGGAGCAAGTGCGCAGTGAGGAAAAACAGATGGAAAAAATACTTTAGCAATATAATGTTGCCTACAAAAGCACTGTAGATAAGGTTTGTGATGTACCAGATGAGTGAATCGGGATGAGTTACATGTGATTTTTGGGGTCCTATTGAGCGCATCCCAACTTGGTCCAATTTTGATAAAGAGAATCCACAAATTGAGGAGTGGAGTGTGTAGTGTCGTGAAGATAAATCTACCTCTTGGTGTTTAGGGGCTTCGGGGTGGGTCGAAGACCCTTATTTTGTAACGGATATCAGGTTTTAGTCTATTATTTTGTCTACCCATGGTACGTGGACCATGGTTTTGTTTGATGAAAAATATATATAAATTAATGTAGGGCTTTTTCAAAGAGAAATTGATGTAATATTTTATGAGCACAAGCACTTGAGATATTAGTTTTAGTCCGTCTTGGGTACTAAGTTTTTGCTCCGCAGTTGTATGTGCGGAGGCCAAGAAGAGTTTTCAATTTTGTGCGCAGACCACCTACAACTGTGTGCGTAGGTCATAGAAGTGAATGTACCAACAATACTTATCATAATAAAGAAGAAACAATTTTGGAGCATATTTTGTGTCCTAATGTGTTGTGGTTATTTGTTTATGCAAAGTAATTATAGCGTAGTTTATCTTATTTTGAATATATCTATGTTTATCTGAATAATGCGAAGTAATTAAGTAAGTTGAACTGCACATTAGTTTCTTGTATTTTATAAGATTAGTTAAGTACATAAAAGTGAAGTAAATCCACCTCGCACAGTCCCTCAGGGCTGCAGAAACTTGGTTCTGCAACCTGTTGGGTATGTGTTATATTCTTTCCACGACTAGCCATGCGCGAGGGGTCACAAGGGGGGCGATAGGTCCCCCTGTACGTTGCGCCGGGCACAGCAGGGGGTTCACAGGGGGGGCAATAGCCCCCCTGTAGGGGTCCAGGGCAGTGCCTCGGGAAAATGTTTTTGGACCTTATTTTTCGGTGGGCAGACCCGTCCATGGTTTTATTCATGGTTTTTGGGGCATGATGTTTTAGGCCCCTGGTATTTTGTAGATCCGGTCAATGGAACTACGGTTATGTTCTAATCCAGGGTTAATGGATTGGGGTTTATGTATGCTTCAACATGTAGATATATGTGTTGTAACACTAAAAGGAATATAATGAAAAAGCAAGCTGGTCATCCCGATTTGGGATCCAGGGGAAAATCTCTGTGTTTATCTGTTTTACATTTTATGCTCTCGCTATTGTTTATTTTATGTTTTTTTAAGATTCATTTGTAGATTATTTATGTATAGGGTTAAAACCTACATTTGGTATCAGAGTTGTTTCAGCTTCAAGGGGACACCTTTTCTGCTGAGGGGTTTTTTGCTCGGGCCTGAGGTAGACCCTGTTCAGTGGGAGATCTGCAGGATCGATTCTTACGGTGAAAGAAGATGGCAAGCGTCGGGAAGATAGAGATAGAGAAATTTACTGGCTATACTTTTGAGTTGTGGAAGATTAAGATGGAGGATCTGCTGGTGGATAAAGTTTAGTGGATCGTGGTAGATCTAGGTACTAAACCATCGTCAATGTCAGATGAAGACTGGAAGAAGCTAGATCGGAAGGCAAAGAGAAAAATACGGTTGTGTGTCTCAGATTCGGTATTGTTGAATGTATCTGGGGAAGTTACGATGAAGACCTTGTGGGACAAGCTAGGGAATTTGTACCAATCTAAGTCTCTGGTGAATAAATTGTTCCTACGGAAAAATTTGTATAACCTGCGGATGAAGGATGGAGACTCAGGGACAGAGCATCCGAATTCCTTTAATACTTTCGTAAGTCAGCTATCATCTATTGATATTAAAATCTCAGATGAAGATAAGTGCATCAGTTTTTTGTGTTCTCTACCAGACTCGTAGGATAGTCTAGTTATTGCAATAGGTAGCAATGCAACTACCTTGAATTTTGATGACATTGTCTCAACCTTACTGTCGGAGGAAATGAGACGGAGAAATATGGAGGGTCAGAATGGAGATGCCTTATATGTACGAGGAAGGTTCCAGAATAGAAACAAGAATAAGGTTTTGAGTGGGAGATCTAAATCTAGAGGGAGATATAAATCTCCTGGAAATTTTGTAAAGGTGTGCTGGAAATGCGGAAAGGAAGTGTACTGGCGTGATTGCGTATCTAGCCCCGAGAAAGGAAATGGATCTCGATGATGCTTCCTTCCGCGAGGGCAAAACCACCTTAGATGGAAGGTGGAGATGTGTATTTGGCTTCTTCCTTCAAATGTCATTATGTAGATCATGAGTCATGCATGATTGACTTGTGTGCATCCTTTCACCTCACTTCCCAGAGTGGTTCGGTGAAAGAGAACATGATGTGGCAGATAAGCCTAGGGGGATGAGCAGAAGGCGTAATCACCTGACGGGGAAAGTTGGTTAAAGTCGCAAGGTGATGGATTAGAACACTGTGTTCTCCACATTCCCTGGTATCGACAAAAATATGATTGTACAGTGATGGATGATGCAAAAATAGTGTCTTGTAAGAGCAACGCAAGATGGTTCAGTGGAGCACCGGTATTAATGCGAGTTCGATTGAACCATGCTAAAGATTTAGGGTGCAGCACCGTTATTGATGGCACAGTTTGTCCTCAAGGTGATGAAAGCCCACAAAGATTTGGAGAAAAAAGACCACGCAAGACTGTGTTGCCTGACATGGCTGAGAGAAGGGCCTTCTGATACTAGATGGAAATGGTATGGTAGAAGGTATGTCTAATAGCTATCTAGATTTCGATTTTTGTGAAAATTGTTTATATGGGAAGCATAATCGGGTGAGTTTTCCTTCTGGTTCTAAGAGGGCGAACAAGATATTATAGCTTGTGCATAGTGATGTGTTTGGTCTTGTGTTGGTTCCATAACTAGGAAAGTCTGTGTACTATGTTTCATTCATAGATGATTTCTCAAGGAATACATGGATATATTTCTTGAGGAATAAATCTGAAGTCTTCGACAGATTTAAAGAATTTAAGGCTTTGGTGGAAAACCAGACAGAGAAGAAGATAAAGGTGCTAAGGACAGATAATGGCGGGGAGTTATACAAGAAGGAATTCGAAGACTTCTGTAAGAAGTGTGGTATAGCACGACAGAAGACTAATTAATACACACCTCAACAAAACGGAGTTGAAAAAATAATGAACATAATGCTGATGGAAAAGGAAAGAAGCATGCTCAGTGGTACCGGGTTAGGACAAGAATTCTGGGTAGAGGCAGTGGAGACTGCATGTTACTTGGTTAACATATCACCTTCATCAGTGTTGGAGGATAAGAATCCACATGAGGTATGGACTAGTAAGAAACCCTCTGTTTCACATCTGAGGGTATTTGGATGTGATGCATATGTACATGTTCCAAAGGAAAAAATGACCAAGTTGGATACTAAATCTGAAAGGTGCATATTTATTGAGTATAAGGATGGTTTAAAGGGTCATAAGATTTGGAACCGAGGAAAGCAAAGGAAGGTTATTAATGCAATGAGATATTGTTTAGAGGTGAAATATATTGTTAAACATGAAGTCCTACCAAAGGAACTTGAGAAGATAGAGTTTGAGCTAAAGGAGGATGAATCAGACTCTACAACAGAAGAAGACTCAGAAGAGGAAGAGCCACAAACTCCAGTTGTGAGAAGATCAGTTCGAGAAAGAAGGAAACCAGAAAGGTATAGTCCATCTACTTTCTATTCAAGTTTTGCTTTAACTATAACTGATGATGATCCCATAACTGTTAGGGAGGCAATAGATTCAGAGGATGGAAAACTTTGGAAGGAGGCCATGGTTGATGAAATGGAATCCTTGCATAAAAATGAGGCATGGGATTTGGTGGAGTTGCCGGTTGGAAGGAAGCCCATCGGGAGAAAATGGGTGTTTAAGAAGAAGATGAATGTAGAAGGCAAGGTGGAGAAATACAAAGCTCGATTGGTAGCAAAAGGTTATTCCCAAGTGCCTGGAATTGAATTTGGTGATATTTTCTCTCTTGTTGCCAAAGTTACTTCTATTAGATTACTTTTATCTGTTGTTGCTGCATTTGATTTTCAGATAGAATAAATGGATGTGAAGACAAAATTTCTTCACGGGGATCTAGAAGAGGAGATCTACATGAAGCAAACTGAAGGCTTTATGGTGAAGGGTAAGAAAGAACTGGTATGCAGGTTGAAGAAGTCTCTGTATGGGTTAAAACAGTCACCAAGGATGTGGTATCAGAAATTTGATACCTATATACGGGGACTTGGCTTCACCAGAAGCAAGGAGGATCACTGTGTTTATTTTAAATTAATTGGTGACCGTGTTATTTATTTTTCCTTGTATGTGGAAGATATGTTGTTGATTTGAAATGACAAAGAAATTATCCAAGATTTGAAGACCTAACTATTCTCGAAATTTGACATGAAGGATCTTGATGCTGCAAACTATATTTTGGGCATGGAAATTAAGAGAGATCAGGCAAAGAGGAAGTTCTGGTTAAACCAGAGGAAGTATGTAGAGACTATATTGCAGAGGTTCAATATGCAGGATAGTAAACCAATGAATGTTCCGATTCCTGTAGTTACAAAGATGTTTGTTGAACAGTGTCCCAAGACATAAGAAGAAGAGGAGGATATGTCTCGTGTTCCATATGCAAGTGCAGTGGGTAGCCTGATGTATGCAATCGTTTGTACTAGACTAGACATTGCACATGCATTGGGAGTATTGAGAAGTTTTATGTTAAACCCAGGGAAGGAGCATTGGACAACAGTGAAGCGGGTTTTTAGATATTTGCAATGCACTAGTGATTATGGCTTGTGCTACCAGGGAAGACCAGGACTGGAAAGAGTGTTGGACATTCTTGGTTTTGTTGATGCAGTCTGGGTTGGAGATCTAGACCAAAGAAGATCTACAAGTGGGTATGTGTTTAGCCTATTTGGAGGCGCAGTCAATTGGATGAGTAAAAGACAGTCTGTAGTGGCTCTTTCAACTATAGAGGTAGAATACATGGTAGCCACTCATGCAAGAAAGGAAGCAGTTTGGTTGCAGAGATTGTGTTCAAGTATGGGGTTAGTGCAGCAAGCTATAAGGATAGACTGTGATAGCTAAAGTGCAATTTTCTTGGCTAAGAACCCTACTTATCATTCAAAGACAAAGCATAATGAAGTTCAATATCACTTTGTGAGATATATGGTTGAGGCCAAAAGGGTGTTGCTGGTAAAGGTGGACACTTTGAAGAATGTTGCAGATGCATTGATGAAGTCTATGAGCAATCATAAGTTCTCTTGGTGTAGAGAAACAATGGGTGTTGAAAATCTGGGCTAATGACTCAGCTCTCCTGTGGCCCCCTGTGGAAAGAAAACAACAAGTGGGAGAATATTGGGTATGTGTTATATTTTTTCCATGACTAGTCACGCATGGGGGGGGGGGGGTGGGGGGGCGATAGGCACCACTGTATGTTGCACCGGGCGCAGCAGGGGGGTCACAGGGGGGGCGACAGCCCCCCTATCGAGGTCCGAGGCAGCGCCCAGGTAAATTTTTTTTGGACCTTATTTTCCGGTGGGAGGACCCGCCAATGGTTTTGTGCATGGGTTTGCACATAGTTTTTGGGGCATGATGGTTTTAGGCCCTTGGTATTTTGTAGATCCGGTCAAGGGAACTACGGTTATGTTCTAATCTAGGGTTAATGGATTGGGGTTTATGTATGCTTTGGCATGTATATATATGTGTTGTAACACTAAAAGGAATGTAATGAAAAATCAAGCTGGTCGTCCCGATTTTGGATCCAGGGGAAAATCTCTGTGTTTATCTATTTTATGTTTTATGCTATCACTATTGTTTATTTTTTGTTTTTTTAAGATTCATTTGCAAGTTATTTCTATATAGGGTTAAAACCTACACAACCACCAATAGCCATCCCAGGTGAGACCTTGATCGACTTGCAAGTCGTTGTCGAAAGGGCCGATGTCTGGGGTTTTGTTGGTGCGAAGTACAAGTCGAACTTGGGTCAAGCCCAACCAAGCCAACAATACTTATCTGTGAAATGTAAAATACATTGGATTATTTTGAATTCTATATTTTTGTATGTATTCATATCTTTGAAAATTGAAAAATAAGCCTAATTTGTTCTCACTTTTACTGTCTTTACAATACTTTTTATACCTATGATGATCACTAAAGAAGTCTATTGATGTATCAAGCAACTATCCCTTCCCTTAAATTGTTAAGTTCTAATTGTATTTTATTTCAAAGGAGTTAAGTAATAACAAATTTGTTAATGTTGGAATGTATTATTTCATTATGACTTATAAGCATGTGGGCTTCACTCAATGAATCTCTGACATAACACGTGCGTTTGTGGCATACTAAACAATAACCCTAATTTGACTACATATTGGAAATGCCTATAAAATCACATTTTTAACCCCCTACCAATACAAACCTAATACACCTTTCCCATTTAAAAAACCCATACTTTCACTAGATTTTGTAAGTTATCCATTTTCTCATTAACATTTTTATACCCCTTTATATTTTTGCATTAACTTAGAGCTCCATTTTTATTACCTTCCAATATAAAAACCTTTTACCCCCTATTATATGCTCAATATATTATGTCATTTTTCCTCAGTAGATATTCTGGAATATGAATGCACAGGGTAGGGTATTTCTCCCCTAGTGAAGCCTCTGTGCTTATAAGTAACTTTAATATTTATGTCATATCATGAGTTTTTAAAATAGAAACATGGGTAGAGGAAAATGAAACATATGTAAGAAATTGGGGATAAGTGAGAAGAGAGACCCAAGGTGCTAGTTCATTTCGACAGGGATTCAAAGGAACTAAGGAATTTTCTCAAAAATGGCATAGCCAATCTCAAAGGCCAACTGATTTATCATCCTATTGAACAACCCATCGCTCAACCTCAACAGTATTTTTTTCATCATAGACCAAGCATTGGCATCCTTGTGTTTCACCCCATGTATATCCTTCTTGTTGTTCTTAATAATCATGGTTGGAAAAATGTGATTCTTAAATAGCCTTTGATAGTATGAAATCTTAACACAAGTGTACGAAAAGAGATCACTTTAGTTGCACATCGCAAACATCCCTAACAACAAAGATGATTGTCAATCTTCTTAGATCTGCAATAGATGGTCGAAAAAAATGCAAAATAAACTCAGATCTATGATGTTCATCCGAGCATGTAGGGGGATACCTGAAGGGCCACACCCTCATGAGGTCTAAAACATCTCACACATACCTAGGAATCACTGGATCAATATGTTGGATCACCGAACTATCAAGTATATGAATTTCAATAATGCTGAAGTGGACCAGATGAGAAACAATCAAGTCAAAGGGAAATAGGGAGTCCCTTTGCCTAATCCAAGGCACTGAACAATGATGGAAGCTAGAACCAAGATAGAACTCTCTCTAGACCTGTCTTTTAAAATGAATGTGTTGATGTCGACAGAAGGAGGTCCACCATAGGTGAGGCAATGAGGGTCCTAAACTAAGGCAAAAGGGAATATAGTAGAGTGAATTATGAACTAACTCCAGGGATGATGATGAAATGGGGAATAATGAGTAGAAAATGAATGAATTCCCTTGTCACAGCATAAAAATCATGGATGACCTGGCAACGACTGACTCGACTCTTGAGGGGATGGGGGATAGTGGGACTGGAGGTCAAAAAGGGCAACACGAGTGAGGGAAAAAGCATGAATGGATGGAATATTGTGACAGGAGGCAAAAGGAACTCAGGACAAACTCCATGAATGAAATGATGACTCAAATTGAATGCTCTAAACAAGGGTGACTCGATGATGCTGCCACTCAGAATAGGCCCGATGGGGACCATAAAAGCATGAGAAAAATATGGTTACTCATGAAAAAAATCGACACAAGTGTCAACAAGTATGAAGGATAAGTGGTGCCCCATGTACAAGTGGTGCATGTGCAGAAATTTGGTTTTGAGAGGTGGTGAAATGACCCTTCTTGGAAAAAGGGCTTTTGGATGAAGTATCACATCACCAAAAACGAAGGAATACCCATTTTATAGGTTAGTGAGAGATTTCCAATAGTGATGAAAGTTCATCAAACGGTGAAAGAAAACTTATGGTTTCTCTTTTAATAGGGTGATTTCCTTCCAATTTGATTCATTTGCAAGTGTAGTTGTGGTGAATGGGGAGAGGAGGAAAGTGCCCTAAATATTGCGGCGTTCGTAGTAGATAAACCGATCGTCGAAATCAAGATTCGTCAGTTGCAGGTAGCTTGCCTAACCATAATCTTCAATTTCAGTGGTTTAGAATTTCTGATTAGTTGCCGAAAGCTTGGGAACAACATTATGCCCATCCTCATGACTGCCTCGCACCTTTTGGGGCCTGATCTGCGACCTGGGTAGTAGGTTTCACAGGAAAAACTACGATCTCATAGGTTTAGGGACGGAAAAAGTGTGAGCTACAAAAAGTTGGGTTTTTTGTAGTTTTTGGCTGGGAACTGGGTCTTCATGTTTTTTAGGCATTTTTTCCTTCCTCTGGCTGACAAATTTCTGGTTTTGTGTAGGTATGGCAGAGTTAAAGATCAACTGGAGAGAGGGAGATATTGATGCACTTCGTTCTGAGATCCAGGGGGATCAGGGTGTATGAGGCGCACTGGGAAGATATGGGGTGTTCAAGTTGGTGGAGAACCCTTTGATGAGGGCATGAGAGCCCTTGTTATCCAGTGTTGGCGGAGGGTACCCTAGTGGAAATTTTGGAACATTTTTGTAATATTTTGTAATAATATAGTTTAGTGTAGGGGCTTTGGGAAGGGTCAAAGCCCCAAATGAATTATAAATGGGTCAAAGGGTAGACCAAGAGTCCGCAAACCATGGTTTGTGGACCATATATTATTGCAGGCTAATATGTTAAATAGATAGATAAATCAAGTCTAGAGATAGGCTAAGTTTGGAAAAAGCTTGTATATGGACTTGTAGATATTTTTGTCGATTGTATGGGTAAGGGCTCCTGTTAGCTGTGTGCGTGGAGACCCTAAGTCCTTCTTTGTGTGAACCCCGCTGGTTGTGTGCACGAGCTAGTAGATATATTTTGTAAGCTAGATCTAGATATTAATGAATGAGAAGACTGTTTGGGATAGATGAAATGTTATGTATTATATTGGCAGCGCTTTATGTTATTTATCTTTTTTTGTTGCATACTGATGATTATTGATGCGCACGTGGATGTGATACTGTATAAGAAGACGAATGCATAGATCTAGTTAGATTTGGTTGTTTTTCTTCTGTTAACATGATATTGAATGATTTATGAGCTTCACTAAAGATATTCCGCCTATACGCTGTTAAGGATTTCTATACTAGGGCTTCTCCAGTGCAGGTCTGTTAGATCCGAAGGAACCCCCACCCCCCCCCCCCTTTCAATCAACTTTCCCTCTCTCAGGTTGTGGAAACCTGGTTCCAGCACCCTCCCACACTACTTCGAGTGAGGCCTTGACTTGCGCAAGCAAGCCATTGCCGAAAGGGCCAGTAGTACAGGGGTTTGTTAGAAAACCTTAAAACCGAACCTGGGTCAATACCCCTCAAGCCAAAAAATGGTTCAGTTTTCGGGACCGGGAACTTCTGATGCATCTCCTCAGAGGTAAGAGAACTTTCCTACTATGATGGTTCTGATAGTGTTAAGGACTTTCTTAAAGAATTTCAAGCGGATTTCTCTGAAGAACAGAGGTTTTGGGCCCTTGACTTAGCTAAGCACGTGACCCCTGCTTGGTGGTGGGAAACTCATAAGGAAGTTCTTCAAGATTGGGAGGAATGCCGAAAAATGATGATCCTATGATTCAACCCTCCAGTCAATCGACTTATGAAAATATTCTCAAGTCGAGGGGATCTGTGCAAGCACTTGGCTATCTGGATGGAGGTATGGAATGAAAAAACTTGGAATGAAAAGTTGAGTGACGCCTGCGTACAAGATCCTTTTCCTACGACATTCTCTGATGAAATTTTGGATAATGTGGGAGGTCAGGAAGCATACACATTCAATGAAGGTTTGGAATGAAGGGAAACCTTTGCGTAGAGATGAGATTCCCTTGCAACAACAGATGGCTTTGTAGGTGTTCAAAAAATGGGCCATAAACTTTGTAGGACCCATCAATCCCCCAAGAAAGAATATGGGTGCCTGGTACATCATTACTGCCATTGATTATGTAGCCAGGTGGGCAGAAGTGAAGACTGTGAAGGATTGTACTACAAATACCATGGCGCACTTCATCTTTGAACATATTCTGATTAGGTTTGACTGCCCAAAGATCTTAATAAGCGATAGAGGTACGCATTTTTTTAATGAAACTATTGCAGCTTTTACTGAGGAATTTCAGATCCACCATACGAAGAATACCCGATATCACCCACAGGCGAATGGGGAATTAGAGGCCTTCAATAAAATTTTGGAACATGTGCTAACTAAGGTTTGTAATGCTGATCAAAGTGATTGGGACGTGTGCATCCCCTTAGTACTCTGGGCCTATAGGACCACATGTAAGAAACTCACTGGAAAAATTCCTTTCAGGATGCTCTACAATAAGGAGTCCATCACGCCCATGGAATACATCGTTCCCAGCCTGCTCATTGTAGCTTTCACAAACATGGCGAAACCATAAATCATGGAGGAATTCTTGGCGTAGATGATGGCCCTGGAAGAAGATCGGTTCATTGCTCAGTTCCACCAGCAGGTTGAAAAGGCTCACGAAAAATCATGGCATGATTGACATATCTTACAGAAGGTATTCAAGGAAGATGAATTGGTATTTCTTTATGGTAGCGAGTTTCCGCGCAACCCATGAAAGTTTCGTAAGCACTGGTTGTGCCCGTACATAGTGAAGAAGATTATAGATGGTGGTGTGGTTAGGTTGGCTATGCTACACAGAGATTACCTACCTGGATAAGTTAATGGAAGCCGTCTGAAACCGTATAGGGACAACCCAACGCCTACCAAATGAATATATTCCTGGAGTAGTTGTGTGAAAGATGATGCGTGCCCTAGGAAGGAAAAGTAAAGGGGGGTTCAATGGATGCACTGGGGTAGTGTGCAGGTCAAAGGTGTGAAAGGGTGTGATGAAGACACAGGGGTAGTACATGGCTAGAAAAAATAGCCATTGGAACAGTAAAACTGCGTGAAAAAGTGATTTTACCATTGAATGGAGTGGGAAATTAGAAATTAATGCGGTTATTTGCGAGGATTTTTTACCGTTTCCTTGATGATAAGTTGCAATTAAGGCTAATATGACTATTTTTACCACTTGGAGGCTATAAAAAGAGGGGTGTCAGTCATAACAGGTTCATTTTCTTTCTAAAATTCTTGCACCTTGTGCTCTACTGTGAACTTTTTCCATTCTGTGCAATTTCCATTCGTATGTCTGGGTGAGCTACCCCCTCCTACAACATAAACCCTAAATTCATCTTCTGAGCGATAATGACTATTTCTAACCTCACCCAGTCATTTCTTGTCACAACCTCTGTGGAAATTGGGTCCGAAGATGTAATTGAAGTAACCCCTGATATGGAAGAGGTCGTGTCTACACTGACCAAGAGAAAAGCAAGGGGAAGGTGAAAGGAATGGAGAAAGGAAAAGAGAGAGCTATAAAGTGGGCCATGGTGAAGCTGCACACGTTCCCTTAGATTGTGAATTCCCCTTGAAAATTGCCTAAGTCTCAATCGCTTGATCCATCAAAGCGCCCTATGATGTCTTAGGAGGAATCTCTGGTGGCGACCCAGCTTTCCTGACTTCCAGCATATGTTAAGCCTAGAAAACCAATGGTGCACATCCCCAAGAATATCGATGTTGTCCGTGCCTATCTACAGATGTTGCTAGTCCTGGAGGAGATCCCCTGATTGGTGATATGTTCGGGGGCCTCCCCTCCATTAATTTCGATGATCACAATCTAGCCAATCTAGACACCTTGCCAGAGCTAGCCTCAAAATTATATCTTAAGAGGGTTTTGTACAATAACATGCCGAAGGTAGAGCCGATGCTCTGGGCGTGCATATTAGAAGGTTTGGGGATATTAAATTTGCTGCGCATCCCCCACTTTAGCCGATACAACATCACTAGCCTGGTTGTGCACCAGCTGCTAGCGCTGATCCACAATGAGTGCTTATGGATCCAAGGTTGCATCCCAATTGACGTCGCCTTAATTCACTGAATCCTTAGCCTACCCATGCAAGGGTCCAATCCCATGATGGGCATTGGCAAGAAGTACGAGAAGAATATTTCCGATGAAGTGTGGGAGAAATATAAAGATAATAGCGACAAGAAGGGCTCCTTGTAGAAACCATAGCTAACCTAGGAATGTGCATGGGTACCCTACTGCTCACATGCAAAATGATGCGCAAGTGTCGGACATCAGCCGTCCTTGCTTATGCAATTAAGCTCGCCAGAAGATGAGAGAAAGGGGTCTGCTACAACTGGTCGTAGTACCTCTGCGACAAATTTTTAGACAATGTGCATGAGGTGAAGGACCAAGGAAAGGAATTTTGTGACTCATGGTTGATTATGTTAATTGCCTTGGTTATGTGCGAGACACATGATGATGTAGTGCTTCCTAAGCTCGAGCCGAATATGTGTGAAGGTGTGTGGTATGCAAACCTTTGGGATTCGAAGGATTCCAAACGCATTGAGGAGAAAAAGGTGTTCTAGGTGTTGTTCAATAGTGTGCTGGCAGAAGCAATTCATTCCTGGTCACGCTTGTTACCCACAGTCTATGGAAAGTACAAGGTTATTGCAGATTTTTAGGTCACTATGCACAATGTGAAGATTCGGGGCTGCAAAGATCCATCCTGGTATACCCTCCCTTATATGGCCATGGAAGCAAATATCGACCAACTGGTCACAACATGGCCACCAACATGGAAGCTTGACTTCAAGTCATCCTGCCTGGTTACAGTAGGCACCTCTGGCAAGGATGTAGCCCTAAAGGATACTATCCCGCCGAGTATAGTGAAGGAAACTGAAAAGCCTACCATGGAGAGAACCATGACCAAGGAGACCCCTAAGGATGCCACCAAGGGGGTAGAGCGGGAGTCCCACCAAGATGAGGGAGTTGAAGGGCTTTGTGGAGAGGGTGCGGCGTCCCCACCCGACACTAAGCGCACAGGTGAGCCTCCCAAGGGGCAGAGGAAGAAGCGCAAGGCTGCCAAACCTTGCAGGGAGATGAAGGTCACTTTGATAGAAGATGACTCGGAGAATATTGCGGATGCTATCACCGTTGTATGTAAAGGCCGGTGGGTTGCCTTGGAAGACCAACAAAGGGCTATGGTAGAAGCCTTGTAGTCTCACCGACATGTTCTTCATCTAAAGGCATAGACGCTTCATGCGAGTGTGAATCAGGCGAGCTAGAATCAAGCGAGCCAACGAGCTATAGTTATATCCTTGGCCACTATGACAGAGAATCACATTTTCCCCCTCCTGGGTGCAGATTTCACTATGGTACCCTCGGTCTTGTGTGAGAAATTCCACGCGTTCTCTATGGTCGACCTCAATGTGGCAAGACTGACAGGTGAGAAGTTGCATGCCCTTTATGTATGTATCTCCGGTGAACTTCAGCACAGAGAACTGCAGGCACATTGGCAGCTCAACAAGGCCGAGCAAACTATTGTGACAAAAGCCACCGAAACCACCCAAGCCCAAGCAGCACACATCGTAACAGCCACACAACAGGCTGCATTAGAGCAATTGATAGACCGGCTCTGTGAGGATATGCCAAAAGTAATTCCAGACTCCACTGCACCATAGGCTAAGGTGGAGGGATTTGTCTCCACTTTGAAGGCATCCCGGATTGAAGTGTAGGTTGTTAAAACTGACTTGGAACTAGAGATAGCTGCTTTGCAGGCCAAACTACAGCCTGAGACCCCTCCTAAGGTGCGTGCCCAGCGAGCCGCGCTGGTCATGGAAGCTACAAGAAGTATTACAACACTGATCACAAAGGGCAACAAATTGTTAGAAACTACTATGGGGTTATGATCCCAGGTGTAACGTTATCCCCTCCTCCTCCAATTAGATCAGGAGCTGCACCAAAAGGAGCAATATTTTGAGCAAATGGAAGCCACTATGCCCACCCTTGTCGCATCACAATGAATAGCGTGCCTTCGGACCATCCATGCTCTCAGAGATGAAATTGAGGGGCTCTGCCACAAGAAGCAGGTCCTCAACAACCACTTGAATCCATGGGTTGATGAAGCTCTCATGATTTCACAGGATTTAGATGGGGCCGTGAAGTAGTTGAACCAGACCCTGGAGAGTGTCACCGCAACTACCGAAGGACCAACTTCACAAAATTTGGTTGAAATTGCACAGAATGAAGTTGCGCAAAGCGAAGGTTTCCTGCCCCCTTTTTCTGTCATTGTCGAACAACTTTAGGAGAAGATGAAGACCCCACTACTACTGTGACTTGGGATGAGTCACAAGATTGTGTTGGGGGCATGTTTGCGCAGGGTCCCCTAGCGACAATTTTGGAACATTTTTGTATTATTTTGTAATAATATAGTATATCACAGGGGCTTTGGGGCAGGTCAAAGGCCCCAATGAATTTTAAATGGGTCAAAGGGTAGACCAAGAATCCACAAACCATGGTTTGCAGACCATAGAGTATCACAGGCTAATATATTATAAATAAATGGATAAATTGATTCTAGAGATAGGCTAAGTTTGGAAAAATCTTGGATACGAATTTGTGGACATTTTGTGCGATTTTTTGGGTAAGGGCTCTTGCTGGCTATGTGTGTGGAGACACTGAGTCTTGTTGTGTGTGGACCTCGCTAGCTGTGTGCGCAGGCTAGTAGATAGAGTCTATAAGTTGGATCTGGATATTAATGAATGAGAAGATTGTTTGGGATAGCTGAAGTGTATGTGTTATATTGGCTGCGCTCTGTGTTATTCATATATGTTTACTGCATACTAATGATTATTGATGCACACATGGATGTGATACTATATAAGAAGATGAATGCGTAGATCTGGTTAGATTTGGTTGTTTTGCTTCTGTTAACATGCTATTGAATTATTTATGAGCTTCACTGAAGATATTCCACCGATACGCTATTAATGATTTATGTACTAGGGCTTCTCCGATGCAGGTTAGTTGGATCTGAAGGAACCCCCCCTTCAATTAAGTTTCTCTCTCTCAGGGTGTGGAAACCTGGTTCCAGCACCCTCCCATACTACTTCGGGTGAGACCTTAACCTACACAAGTAAGCCATTTACGAAAGGGCTAGTAGTACAGGGGTTTGTTGGGAAACCTTAAAACCGAACCTGGTTCAAGACCCCTCAAACCAATAGCTAGGATAGTAAGATATTGGGACCCAGACCTAGAGTTATTTATAGTGCAGGGGCACCAGATCAAGCTGATGGTTCATGACATTTATTTCCTGACCTATCTCCCACCATTGGGGATGGTGGGAAACATCTAGTCTATATTATCGCGGGGGCGGAATATCTTTGAGTTTATCGACCTCCATTGTCAACTAGATGTTCGTGTCAAGGGTATGACTATACCGATAAGATACCTAGAGAGACTAGAGACTCAGGCTATCGTCGCAACAATGTTGTAGATCTTGGGAAACCAGGCCTTCCACCACATCACCGAAGGGCAGATGATTCTTGTTGAGAGTGTGTTGAGCGGGACCTACTATGGGTGGGCCTAGATGATGCTTCTATCATTGAAACGAGAACTATCTCTATACAAGAAAAAAGTGAACCATGACTATGCCTTTGGGATAGTGATGTGCTCATTCTTCTTCGAGAATATCCCCATGCTTCGTCCTCATGTATAGATATATCTAGGATGGGGGCCCATAAGAGCCCAGGATGTGCCGCTGGGGGCTGCTACTGAGGAGAGGAGGAGGCAGGGGAGTCAGGTGGGTGTTATGACCCGATTTATTTGCACATTGGAACCAAATGTTGATGTATATAGATGACTATCCATACAATGGTATGAACTATCAAGGGGACCTAGCCTTGCCACTTCCGCCTGGTCGAGCATGGGGACCATATGGTAAAGAAATTTTTATATATTTAATGATGCATTTAAAGTTTTAAAATGTTTTATATTGTACAGATTCGTTACCATGGGGATGTTACATTTCTCGGAGAAGTGCACGGCTTAGAAATATCCCATTTCGAAATTTTTCCCTTTCCTGTCTCCTTAGCCGGTGTGAACACGAATTCTTATACTTTCGGGATTAATTCTATAATATCATCAGACCCCATATTTATTTAGGCAATGAGGGGTGCATAATGCTCCTTCGCAGGGTTTGTGGCCGTCATTCTCAGGTGAAATATGAATTCAGGATTATTGATGTTAGATGGAGATTCACGACCAGACATACAGAAATTAGAGGAGCAGAGATTACAGACAACCACAGAGTGAAAAACATTCAAACAACAAAGGAACCAATTGAGACCCCCTCCCACCTTTTTATAAGCCACCCATGGTAAAAACGGTCATATTATCATTAATTTCCACTTACCTCTGAGAAAACGATAAAAAATATTCCAAGATCGCCTCATTAACTACGAAAAATCCCATTCATCCAACTATAATTTTACTTTTTCACCCAGTTTCACTGTTCCAATGACTATTTTTCTTTCCTGCATGTCACTCCTATGATTTTTTCACACCTACATGCGTCCTCCCTCTATGATGCACGTAAACCCTTTTATTCTAATTCTCTGGCCATATAGTCATTTGGTCGGCACCGGAGTTTCTCTATATGACTTTAGATGGATTCCATTGAAGTAGTAGGGAATGTTCTCTCCACGCAGCATGGCCAAGCACACCACACTTCCATCAATGATGTCCTTAACAATATATGGCCCCAAACAATTCTTTACGAACTTCCATGGATGGTGTGCAAACTAAATATCGTATATCAAGACCAAATATTCTTCCTTGAACACCTTCTGCCTGATTTTCCTGTCATGTCAGGATTTTTTCGCACGGCTTTTGCACTTGTTTGTGGAAGTTAGTAATGAACCAATATTCTTCTAAGGCAACGAGCTACCCCAATCATTCCTCCATCTTGTCAGGCTTAGCCATATTAGTGAAAGCTGCAAGGTGCAGACGTTGGACAATATACCTGATTGGCATGATGGCTTCCTTCCCATAGACCATCTTGAAAGGTATTTTCCCGTCAAATTTTTGCATGTTCTTCTATAAGCCCATAGCACAGAAGGGATGCGCACATCCCAATCATATTGGTTGGCATTACAGATCTTTGTGAGTGTGTTCTACAAGATCTTGTTGAAAGCTTCTACTGTGCCATTTTCTTGTGGGTGATAAGGGGTACTCTTCTTGGGATGGATCTTGAATTCCTCTGTTAAAGCTTCAATTGTTTCATTAACAAAGTTCATACCTCTATCACTCATAAAAATCTTTGGGCACCCAAACCCGGTCCAAATGTGCTCAAAGCTGAAGTGTGTAGCAGTATCTACAGTACAATCCTTAACTGCCTTTTCCTCTGCCCATATGGTTACATAATTAGTGGCATTAATGATATTACATGTTGTAGTCTTCTTTCCAGGAGGGTTCATTGGTCCAACAAAATTTATAGCCCATTTATCGAATGCCTGCAAGGCCATCTTAGGGTGAAGGGGAATTTCATCTCTGCATGAGGACTTCCCTATTCTATGACATGCATCATAGGCCTGACAGTACGCTTGTGCATCACTATGTAGCATGGGCCGCCATAACCCAGCACGCCACACCTTCTACATAGTGGCTTTCCCAACATAGTGGCTTCCTTCCACTCCTCCATGAACCTCATCTAAGATATCATGTCTTTCTTCTTCCAACACATATCTCCTTAATACTTCATCTTCTCCTAATTTATACAACTGACATGAAATCAGGGTAAATTCAGTTGCGCACACAACCAAATCCTTCTTTTCTAGACTGAATATTCCGCAGACACTATTTCCGTGGTCAGAAGATGAATAATATCAGCAAAGTGCTCATCAACCACCTTGATAGTGAAGAGTTGCGCATCTATTAACCCCTATTCTAGACTGGTTGGTTATTCCCCATTTTCAATTTGTGATAGATGATTGGGCCCATCATTCAATCTTCTAGGCTTCACAATAATCTCAAAGTCATACTCCTGAAAAAGAAACAACCATTTGCAGATCTCCCCCCCAACACAGGCTTATGAACCAGCTATTTCAAAGCAGAATGATTAGTGAACATTTTGAAATAATGTCTGTATTTTTGCAATGTGTATACCATGAAGAATCCTCCCCATTCTGTAGTTGAGTAGCTGCACTCTATGCTGGAGAGCTTTCTACTGGAAAAAGCAACTAGGTGTTCAATGTCTCCTTCTCCTGGTTGCGCTAAAACAACCCCAAGTGCTATACCAGATGCATCCACATGCACATGAAAAACCTTAGACGAGTCTGGGAATATCAAAATAGGTGTAGTGACCATATTCTATTTTAGCAGCTCAAGGCTCTTTTGACATTCGTCATCCTAGGAAAATGCGACATCCTTCTTTAGCAACTTCTCCATTGGCGCAATGATCAGAGCATACCCTTTTATAAACTTCCTGTAATAACCAGTGTGTCCTAGGATGGAACGCAGTTGTTTCTCATTGGTAGGAACTTCTAAGTTGATGATAACTGTGATATTTTTTGGGTCTACCATCAATCCTTGTTGATATACTATATGCCCCAGAAAAATCCCAAAAGGGACACAGAATATGCACTTCTTCATGTTGAGAGAAATCTGGTGCTACCTATAGGTGTCAAGCATCATGCGCAGGTTCGACACATGATTCTTTACCAATCCAAACACTGTCCAATCATCAAAATATACCTGTAAGAATTCATGCATAAATTCCTTGAACACAATCATTGCCACGCGCGATAAGATTGCAGGTGAATTTTTCATTCCGAACGGCATGACAGTATATTGGAAAGAACCCCATTCAATGGCGAAGGTGGTCTTGCTGCAGTCTTCCATCACAATTCTGATATAATGATACCCTGAAAATCCATTAGTAAATGAATAAGCTTCTTGTCCCCCTACATTATCTAGGATTGCATCAGAAAACGGAGTAGGGAAGGGGTCATGTAGAGAGGCATCTTTCAACTTGTGCATATCTAAACAAATAATTATTTCTCATTCGATCTTTTTCTTCTGAACCACCATTGGGCTTACCCAATCAGACTGTTTGACCGGTTTGATGATGCCTGTAGCCACCATCATTTCCAATTTCTCCTTTAATTTTTACTTATTTTTAGGGTTTAATCGATATGGGCGGTGCTTGACAGTGTGTACATCTGGTTTCAGCATGACCTTCATAACACTCAGGTCCCCTACAATTTTCTTGAGCTCAAAGAACTTTGTAGGAAACAAATATTGATATTTTGTCAGCAGCTCTACAATATTTACTACTATATCGTCATCCCAGTAATCCCAAATCTTGGCCAACTTGGGCTACTCTTCTGTCCCAATGTTGACTTCCTTCAATTTCAGCGGCTTAGTGACATCCGCCATCCCTAATACGGGCACTGCGACTGCACGCTCTCCTTCAGACTCCGGGATGTTAAAATTCCTTGGGTCATCTTCATTATCGTCGATTGACATTTTTCTATAGTTGAGTATGTCTTGCATCTATGCATCCCAAGTCAGCGTAGCACACTCCTTTCGAGGTTGGGATTCATCAAATACCAGAGCATCTATGTCATGCAGGGCTTCATCAAATTTCTCTGAGCCACCCACAAAGCCAAAGGTTTCCAGGAAATCTTTAGTCATTGTAAACCAGTCTCAAGTACCTTACTGTAGCTCAACTTCTAGATATCAGGTGGTAGGTACCGGTCCCAATGAGTGGAAAAACCTATGAACCCATTAATTCCATGTATTTTCATCCCATACCTCTATCTACATGGCCAAGTGCTTGCGTGGATTCCCCCGACCAAGATCTCAAATAGTGGGGTGGCTAGAGGTTCAAATCGCAACGTCATCATTTTTGCACATTCCTCCCAATCCTAGAAGGCTCCCTTGTGAGTCTCCACCAACGCGCTGGAGTTGCACACATAGCCAAATCAAGCACCCATAATCTTTGTTCCTCTGGGACATATTTTTCCAATGCTTCCAAAAATTCTTTGAGACTACCATAACCATCAAAGTAGGGTATTTCTCTTAGCTCAGAGGAGATGCACCAGAATTTCTTTATGATCTTGAGGCAGCGCAGTGCAGAGACATCATGCAACTGGTTCTGCCAATTCTCCATCTCACCATCTAAATTGGAAAAACATGAGCTATCCTTCTCCCAGTTCAAAATTACATCAGCAGTAGGTTAGATCTAGTCTTCATCCCGCACAATCAGCTTGTAGATATGGTCAACATCATCCCCCTCACATAGTACCTCTGTGTATCATTCTCCTTCTACTAGATCCAGTGGTACTATCACCCGTGTACCATTATTCTCAAAAATTATACTTCTACGCTTCAGGTTGATGATGCCTTAATGGCCCAATCCAATCCTAACAACTCAAGGTAGGGGTCTGCATCATCCACAATTTGTATTACTTCAAAATCCACACATACCTTCACTCTGGAAATGTCTACCACAACCTGTGGAATCCTTCCAAGTGGAATGATCTTTTGTTGATTAGCCATGCATAGCTAAATGGTGGACCATTCCAACTTTGGTTCTCCCATTATCTGCCAGGTCTTCTTAGGTAAGTCATTTTCATCATACCCTATATCCAAGATGACTTGATCCATCTCATATTATTTGATCTGCATAGTCATGCGCATCTCCCTACCGGTTCTCTTCTTCTTCTTATAAACTTTGTTTACGGCCTTGGTTTTTGTTCGAGGCACCTCTTTGTCTGCGCAACTATCTATCAGGGACTGGAGATTATCTACTACCTTTTGGTGTCACAGTAGCTTAATGAAGACTTGTAGGAATGGTATAACTTCGTCATCAACTTTTGGTTCCATGGGAGTCCTTGACGTGGGTTCTCCTACATCAGCCAAATCCTTCTTTGCCTCAATGAAAATCTCTTTTTCTTTATTCAGTTTGAGGCATTCCTTCGTGTTAGATGCTTTTCTGATCAATGGCTTTGCGGCAAAATTTTCCTCATTTCCTCTAGTGGAAACGCTATTGCGTGTAATCACATTTACACTTGGGCCATCATTGTACGATTCATCTTTAACCATAGGTATGTTCTGCATCAGTGTCTGCTGCTTTTCCTACATTTTTAGTTATTAACACGGGACAATATTCAATTACATGATCAAATTTCCTAGAGTACCTGCAAGATTGTCATGCAGGGTTCAGGAAGTCATGTGCATAGTGTCCAGCATCCCCACAATCGTAACAAATTAGTTTCCCTCTCCCTCGACCTGCGCCTCCACCTCTCCCCCCTCCCCATCCTCTTTTTTGGGATCCTCCTCGTCCAGAGGGAGATGCTGGCGATGAATGGTCGAACTGCGCTCTTTAAAGGTTCGCATTGTGTATCATGAGGTCAAACGTTCTGCAGTGGTGCTCATTGTGACCAACTGGAGAGCAGAATCTGCACCACCGTTGCTTCAACTCTCATACATAAGCTTCCAACTACAGGCAATGGTCTGTATCATGTTTCCCAACCACCCTACAATTAGCACGCCACAATGTGGTGTTACTAGGCCCAGTAACATATTTGGAGCGCAGTGGATTCGATCCCCCATATTGCATATAATCGGACAGTAGAGGGCATTGATCTTTGGTGTGGCCAGCTCCCTTGTAGCGTATGCACCATACATTTGCGACAACTTCTTTACCCTGGTCTATTCCTAAATTATGAATTTCTAATTACATAGATTCTAATTGGCTCTGAATTTGTAGTGCCCCAAATTGAGAATCATCTCTAGGCACAGATTCCAATTTCATAGCAATTTCCAGGGCTTCTTCCTGAGAATCAATCTTCCGCTGACCCATAGGCTTGCGTAGATGTGGCAATAGCATGGTGATGAACCATTCCTTATGCTGCTTATCATCCTAAGCAAATCCTTCATCACTGACGGCTTTCTTCAGTCATTTGTTAGCTTCCCAAACTGATTCTGTTGGTCCTTGATTAATATCTTGATTCCATTGTCTTTTGGAACTCCTGCTTCAGGGCATCCTTAATCTGATGAACTGTGCGATCTAAATTTTGAGCAAGGTATCCCATGAACCAATCTAAAGCATGACCTTCAAAGGCCATAGACAATTTCGCTCTCTTGATAGCATCCGAATCAACATTCTGCAGAGTCCACATCGCATTTTCCACAAACCAAAATC
This sequence comes from Pinus albicaulis, assembly GCA_034641835.2. Taxonomy (NCBI): domain Eukaryota; kingdom Viridiplantae; phylum Streptophyta; class Pinopsida; order Pinales; family Pinaceae; genus Pinus; species Pinus albicaulis. The sequence continues at coordinate 553,763,659 of CM076581.1, read as the reverse complement.
AATCCATATCCTCATCCCCGCACCCTTAAATGTGGGTAGCTTCATATGTACGGCCATATCTTCCACAGGTGGGGGTGATGGTGGGGGAGGAGGATTTTTACCCTTGTGAAAATCTGATGGTGGCGTAGCAGGAGGGCTATTTTCAGTGTGCATAGCCTTGCTTTTGTTTCTATCAGGGGAATTTCTTAAAGGATTGTATACAAATCTGTCCCCTCTCTGATTGACCCGATAATATTTACCGTTGCACGTAGTTCTTTTTCTCTGATCAGGGTCATTCAATTGGTGTGGATGCACAAAATACCCTTTTCGCATAGTAGAATCTTAATCAGCAGGGGCAAAGTTTGTAAGAACTTACCTCTCAATCCCTTGAAAAATATCCTTTCAACTTCAGAGTAGGACAAAAACTGATCAACTCCAAACTCTGTCACAAACCCACCCAAGATGCTGTCAACCCAGTGATCTACAATTCAAGTAATGGAATTATCAGTCTTCTCCAACTGTTGGATCAATTCAGGGGTCCACTGCATGATCTGATCATGCTTCCAATAGGTTTGGAATTTTTCTTACCTTCCCAACCACCCCTACAATTCATGTGAAAAGGTTACAAAGAAGATCTCGTGCACCTCAGTGAAAATATACTTATTCTTCCACTCTTCAACGGATAGTTTCTTACTTTTGTTTTATTTTAGGGAAAATTCCTGAATATTTTTTCAAACTAGGCCTCAAGTTCATGCTTTAATGGTTGCCAATGACCTCTTGGAATCACCCAACCTCTCTGAAAATGTTCCTAGTCCCGTCAATGGAACCATTTGCTGGCTTGAGGGGTCTTGACCCAGGTTCAGAGTTGAGGTTAACGAACAAAACCCTCTTACTACTGGAACTTTCGGCAATGACTTGCTTGCGCAAGTCAAAGTCTCACCCGAAGTAGTATGGGGGGGTGTTGGAACTAGGTTTCCACACCCTGAGAGAGGTTTGAATGATGTGGGTGCATTAAGATCCTAAAAAGACCTTCTCAACATAAGCCATAACCAGTAAACCCTTTCGGCCAGATTTAGGTCAATTATACCTAATACCTTGCGCAACTTAACACAACATCTATAATTAAAGTAATAACTCTTAACACATAAAATCAGAACCTTATACCATCAGATCATCCAATAATCATTGATATAAACCCAAACAAATTTGTGCAAGAGATCTAATTGCAGTCAATACAAGAATCATAAATAAGATGCAAAAACATTCATAACATACACAATAGATGCATTTCAGACTCAGATATCCACAACAACATTCCTTTATTAATATCAGTTCAGATCCTTCATACAAATCCCTTCAAAAACCCGCGCACACATCCAACAGGGTCCGCACATAGCAGGACTAAGGTCTCCGTGGACACAGTCAAAAGGAACCTTCTACCCCGAAAAATCCACTCAAAATACCAAAACACAACAAAATCTATCATCCACATTCAGACTTATTCCAAAAACTGACTTCTTAGACTCAATCTAGACTTCTATTTATATTGTTAGCTTGTGCTACTCTATGGTTCGTAAACCATGGTTTGCGATCCCTTGATCTACCCTTTTTACCATTACAACTCATGAGGGGCTTTGAATCACCCTGAAGCCCCTATGCACGACTAATCTATTACAAAATATATCAAAATTGGTCATTCATACTTAGGGGACCCCGCTCCAACAACCATGATCCAGGTTGGCTTGTTATGCTAACTAAGCTTCCTTCTGACATCCCTCAATTCGAAGGAAACACTGGAGAGGACCCTAATAATCACATTTGCTCCTTCCACATGTGGTGTTCATCCAATTCTATCACTGATGACTCTATCCATATTCGGTTATTCCAGCATACGCTCACTGGAGATGCTTCAAAGTGGTATTTCGACCATGCCTTTACCTCTGATTCCACTTTTGTGACTCTTGCTAACGAATTTTGGTCCTATTTCCAATTACCTCTCCGCTATGATATCGGTACCGAGTTGTTGGATGCATTCTGTCAAATTTCTGCCACCCGCCTTTCTGACCATGTCCAAGAATGGCATAGAAGGAGGAGCTTATGTTGAGCTCCCACATTCGACGAACATGTATATATGGATTGGTTTCTCAAGAAGCTTTTTCCCTCTATTGGTAAATATGTCACATATCAATTTCATCATAAAGAGGAAGAAGCTTTCCAAATTGCGTTAAAATATGACCTGACCTACACCCAGTGTGGTTATGTTTATACCGTCTTACAAAATCTTCCTAGACCTGGTGGTGCCAATGCACCACGGGCATCTCACACCACCGACGGTATCATTGGTGCTCTTTCACATCCATATACTCATCCTCCCATATGTTATGGTTTCCCTTAGGGAGGGGCTAGATCCTCTATCACTTATTCCTCTCCTGGCAACATGTATCCAAGACATAGCACATTTTCCCCATTGCATCAATCGATGCCAGGGCTTGTGGTTTCTCAACTTGTTTACCCAAATGTTTCTCAACCTTTTTTCTATTTGTATCAATAGCCTGGTGCTCTAGCCCCTTCGACATTAGCACCCCAGCCTCCTATTCATTTTCAACCTCCACCGCAGCAGCCATCTCACCCTCTATTTCAGGTGTACGCATAGTAGAGCGCGACCGATCGTCCAAAATCTAAGAGAATGAGGAAAGGCAAAAAAAATCAACCAGCACAAGGTAATCAAGGGGGCCAACCTAATCCGCCAAACACTAAAAACGAGAAACGGAGAACTCACCCCTATCTGGATAGGCCTCTTTGTATGAACAAGCCTTTTTCTTGTTGTGGTGTGCACAACCATTATACTCATGATTTTCCCCTTTTACCCCAAATGCATCGGTTGTGGGAAGCACAAGCAACATCTAGAGGATATCAAGGCTTGGTTTTGGCTCCTCCAAATACTGCACCTTTTCAACTGACTATTTTAACCGATCCTTTCCCTCAACAAGGATATGTGGCTGCCAAGCCCCTTCAAAGTCAGGACGCCCCTCAAACCTCTCAGTCTGGCACCTCTGATTACCAGATTATCATGACGAATTCTGAAGTGATTAACACCGCTAATGTCAACCTTCAAACTCGGTCGCGCCAATATGGCAAGCCTCCCGCTTCCTCAAACCAAAGTTTCCACAGAGTCTAGTTTGACACCTGAATCCCCTTTACAAATCCCTCAGCCACAAGCAGAGGCCCTTCCTAGGATCCCGAAAAGGCCATTATGCCGAACTGTTGCTTCTTCCAAATCCACCTATAATTATAGCATAATAAATGACTTAGCACATTTTCCTACCCCTATGTCAATGCTGGAAGTCCTCCAGTTGTGCCCTTCACAACGTAAAGCTCTATTAACTGCTATCGGCATTGTGGATCCTTTAAATGATCGTTTGATCATCTTTGATGTTGAAAAGTTAGAACATCCCTCCTTACCTTCATTCGTCGCCTTCCAAAATACCAATCAAGATTTGAAATGCCCATGTTTCGCACTGTATCATTAACGAGGGTGCATCCACCTGCATGATGTCTGACTTTGTTTGGAAGAAACTCAGATCACCTGAGTTAGTCCCATCCAATATCACTTTGCATGCTTGGGACGGTCACTCTTATCAGCCCCTTGGCATGTTCCACAATTGTCTGTTCACTCTTGCGGGAAAGACTGTTTGTATTGACATCAAAGTCATTGATGCTCCCTTGGATTATGACATCCTGTTGGGTTGTAGCTATACCTATGTGATGTATGTTGTCGCATCTGCGGTTCACCGTAAGATGTGATTTCCTCACAATGGAAATATCGTCACCATAGACCATTTGACATATTACGAACTAAAGTCTCAGCTCTCTCTCGAGTCTATCATATATTTGGTGGCCGATAAACAATCAGTCACACCTCTTACCACTGTTTCACCTGGAGTCTATAAATACTCCACCTTACTTGGTGTATTCCCTGGTACCCCCTCTCTTGTAATATATCCCATATCATCAAATTTTTTCATGATGCAATCATCTCGGACTAGCCATAAGCGGTCTGGTTCAACCACCCAACAACCTAAGCCTCTACAACCTGTTGGTGGTCACTTGATGGAGCTTGCAGGGCCTTCATTTCAAGGACCTTTATCTACTATTGGTGTTTCTTCTGATCCCTTTCAACTAGGAGAGGCTCCTCCTAGTCTTAACCAGTTGGGAACCATTCCTCCAAGCCATTAACCCTCTGGTCAGATATTGTTTCTCGCTCCCCCATTTGGAGTATTTTCAGTACCTGTTATGGCTACATTGAGCCTTCCCAATTTGACCCTAGGGATCCCAGTCTAGTACATCGATCCCCCACCCGAACCGTCACCTGGTCAACTCAAAACTTATACCGCTTTGACCTTGGTCCAACTAGTCACCATGACTCCTACCTTTGCTTTAGTGCCTTAGCCACCTCAACAGGAATCTACTCCTGTTGTGAAAGCATCTAGTGAGGGGGGAAAAGCCAAAAAGAAGGAACCTAAGGATAAGGCTTCCCAAACAACTCCTGCTCCTCCTAAGCCTCCAAAGAAGTCACCTCCATGCGCTTTGTGTGAAATTTTTGGGCATGCCAGCCATAATTGTCCTGAACTTCCTCGTCTCAAACCTGCGGTCAACGAGTCATTTCCTAAATCCGATATCCCGGAGATCCATGTTACCTTACTGGATTCAGCTAAGAAACTCAAATCATTGTGCATGAACCACCCTTGTGATTTGTGTCATCTTTATGGCCACTATTCTCACCTCTGGCTCCCTCTTGATGACTTTCATGACACCCTTGATGCTGTTCACAAAATAGAGGTCTCTCGTAGTGGATCCTGTACCCCTCTACTTGTGCGTTCTGCATCAGTGGAACAGGGGGACATTTTCATACATCCTCCCAATGTCGAGATGATGGAACCTTTGACCACCACCCTTTATCGATCATCATCCATGAGATCCTTGGTGGAATACCCCTCCAAGGAGTTCCCTTCTGTTTCGACTGAACCTCCTTCGGTGATCACCTTGGGCTCAACATCAGTAGATGTTTCATCTACTATTTCTTCTTCTACCCTTTGTAGCGATGTGTATGTGAAAAATATCTCTCATGATGATGTGTTAGGTAGGCCTGTCATGTCATGTGGTCATTCTTCTACCAATCTCCCATCTTTCACTCTAATGGAGATATTATGGAAGCAATGACTACCCCTGACTTCCTTGGGATGATATGCACCATCGTGTGTACTTCCTCCTATGGAATTCCCTTGACTAGTATGTTGTGGAGTCTAAAGACTTCATCTTAGATGAGTTTGATCGGTTTAGAAATCCCATTCCTGCACTAGATTCTTTCAACGAAGAAAATATTGCCTTGGTGGCAACTTGTGCACTGGATGAAATTGTGGCTTACACCAAGATACTCAAATAATTCCATAATGTTTCTGTTAGGTACTATTTAGAGAAGCTTAGACATGATCCTATCATTGTTAACCATCATATCGACATATGGCCTGATTCCTACACTGTCCATCAAAAGTTGAGATACATTTCTCGACCAAAGGCTCTCAAAATTGCAATCTATAAGTTCAAGAAGGATGGATGTTTCTATCCCTTTTTCAAGAAGACATGCACCATTCGTGTCTGTATGGAATTTTGTGACCAAAACAAAGCTTGTCCCCACAATAGCTTCACTGCACCATGTATTGACCATATCTTTACCAAGTGTAAGGGGAATAAAATTTTTACCCATAACATCCCCCACACGTGTTTTATTTTTACCATGCATTCAAGTTTCTTGCATTGTCCATCATCTTCTCCTTTGTTATCTTGTGACACCTTTTATATGGATCATTCATCCACATCGTACATGTAATATCCCAAAATAGGGAAAATCAGCAATAATGGGAATATCTTATAATATCCCAAAATTGGAGATACAACAATACTTGCACTGAAAACGCATTTTTCAGAAATATAAGCATCAAAATAAAAATTCAGCCCATGAATCCATTAGATCTGAAATCATATCAACCACATCTAAAAGGAAATTAGAAACAAATGTCTTTTTCCTAGTTAAACAGGCCTCCCATGCTCAAAACAACTTAAAAATGATGAAACCCCAAGACTGCAACAAACATAAATTACTACATAAAGAGATAGCCCAGTTGTTGGAGGGTTATACTCAGAAAATGGAGAGAGAAAACATATCTTCTATTATATTACTCAATGAGGCATAAAAACAGATATCTAGTCTCTTTTACATAGATCCAAGATGACCCAGCAAGGGTTTCTTGACATAAATGATATACAAGAAATAAATGCTACATATATATGGCTGAATCACGCTGTATAGCTGAAGCTCTACATAAAAATGTTTGAACATGCAAATAAATGGTTGTAGACTCTCCTACTAGCCTTCCAGGAAAAAGGTTGATCCTTCTCCTGGGAAACTAGCTCATAAAAGTGGGGTTTTAACCCTTCCCACTGCAACACCTTAAGAAATAACATAGTTTCTGGAAGGGAATGAATTTTTGCTGAAGGTAAATTCTTGGCCTAACACCATATAGTGGAAAATTCAGCTCAGAAAGCTCCTCTTAGATTTCTTAAACAAGATCTCCAAGAAAGAGTAGGGAATTCCCGCATGAGAAAACCCTTGCACTAAACAGTGCAGAAAACTTAGCTAAACAGCCAAATAATGCAAGAAGTCTAAATATGCCACATAAAAAATTTAATCTTAATCATGCCCCATATGGTTTCCATCCCCTCCATTATATAGTTGATGAGCTTCCTCACCAAGGGTCCCACCCCATTATGAGGTTGCTTCCATGCAAAGGCTCCTCCACCAAAATTACGTTGTCTCCATTTACCTTGCTCATCTTTTACAACGCTGTTTGATTTAGTCAATCTTGACTGGATCAACCTTGACTGGATCTTCATGCCTTGTCTCCTTTCACACTCAAGGTGTCTTCTTTTCGACTAGCTAGATTGATCTTCATTCACATTGAGTTGTCTTTATTTATAATCCACTCCTCATATAATAATGTTGTTGACTTGGTCAAACTTGAATTTTTCCACACATTTTAGACCCTGTTTACACATGTGGATGCTTGATCTAGTTATTACGTGATCCCTTTTCACATTATGAGGGATTTTTATTCCTACTTAAGCAACTTATGAGCCTCCTTGCCCATTAATTCATCTAACTAGATTTTAAAAGAAAAATTAATATTCCTATTAGCTGTATGCTAATTTAGGAATATTACGGTCTTCCCCTCCCAAATGTTTCTTGTCCTCAAGAAACTGCAAGGGTGCTGCAAAATATCCCATCCTCCTCTTTTGGCCTCCTCATTCAACAATCTCGACCTTTTCTTCAGATTTTCTGCAATAATTTTGTCTCCCAATGGTTCCTCCCAAGTGTGCGAGTTGGACTTTGGTGGATAAGCCAAATGGCTCTCATCATGAAAGAAAGGAAGGTCTATATGGAAACCGTCTTATTGATCAATGGCCTCCTCAAGATAGAAGTGATGAAAATCATGGAGAATTTCATCATCAATGAAGGAATCCCACCTCCATGCTATCATCCAAATGAAATGAATCACCTCCCAGCTTGGTAATTCATAGTAAAGCTCCTCCTAATTGCTCATGAGAGACATGTCCCAAGTGCTCCAATCAATCATATGGTCCACCTCATAAAGAAACAAGTGATCTACTATAGTGGCCATATAGTTTCCCATGCTCCCATTAGAACATGTAGTGCAAAGAATGTAGGAAATTTCTTTCCCCAAGGACACATCCCCCGAATGTGTCTCTCCTCCAACCATGTCCTCAACAAAGATAAGAACATTTTCAGCATATGGAATCATAATTAGAGTCATTCTAGCTACCATATGTAGTAAAGGAGAAGGACAATGGTTCCTCATATGAAACCAGTGCAGTTTTACTCCTAATTGCCATAGAATATGATATAACAAGTTTTCTTCCCCACACTTGTTTGCTATCCCATCTTCTTATATTCTTGGAGAAGTTGTATGATAGTTGGTGCTAATGAAGCACACCATGAAGAATAAAACATCTCCCCAAAATCTCTTATGGGATGGTCAACATCTCCATTGCTCATGGCTCCAAGTAGCCCATGAAGCCCATAAGAAAAAGTGCCTCCTTTTGGAGAAAATCCCTGCATATGAATGTTAAGAAAATACAATCATATAGTATATACATCATTATGTTTAAAAATACAAGTCTCACTATACACTTGATTCAAGTCAGTGAGGTAACTCATGGATGAGCTCCCTCTCACACCCAATGAATAAGGAGGTGATGATGATAACTCCTCCCAAGAGCTATGATCCTCCTCAACCAGAAAATGATCTATGCACTTCTTCATATGACAGTGCATATCCTCTTTGAAGTTTTCCCACATGAATCCATCTAAGATATTATGATATGCTCTAATGAAACCAGTGGGTTTTGAAAGCAAGATCTCATAGGCTGCATTAAGTAGTTTCTCCTTGAGCTTGGAGTCTCTAGCCAAATAGATTTGATCATGGGAATAAATGACTCCCTCAACTACTTTATACCTCCCATCCATCACTTTCCCATCAAGAACCTTAAATGTGAAGAGGTCCTTGAAGTATTCCATCAAGAGTTGGGAATCCCAATAAGGATCTAGGCTCCCTAACAATGACAACACTATAGAAATCTGAAATGCAACCCCTGTCATAACATGGCTCTCCTCTTTGAAATGCTTGATGCCAAAGTCACATGTTGGAGTACTATAAAATTTCCTTTGCTGCCTCTTTTGCAGCTGATCTTGCTCAAGACAAGATTGAAGTAGATGGAATTCAACCTCCCCTTGGAAAGTCCTTGTCTTCCAAAACTTCCTCAATTTGGCCCATGCATGCAAGAGTGTTGATATCCTCTTGTCATGTTCAGAAATCTCTTTTGTGAGTGCAAATCTCATTGGCTGCCCCAAAGATATGGAGTAGCCATGTGACATCATGTCTATGCCATCATGGATTTCTGAATTCTCCTTTTTCAGCGCAAATAGTTGAGTGGAAGATAGCAATGTCCATTTCAGAAAATTTCTTATCCCTTCGTTGAATCCATGAAAGATTCTCTGCGCTGTGCTAGCTTCTCCCAAAGCTCCTTCCTTAGCCAAGTATGTAAATTCTGCCCATATTTTATAGAAAAATTTAGTTTTCCTCCAATCAGAATGTCTCCCCGGTGGAATGCCTCCATGTAAAGAGACATCAAGGCATAGAGAAGGATGTGTATGTGTGTGGACAGATTTTCCCTTGCCTTCCTTGCATAGATCCTCTTGCCTTCTTTGTGTATCAACCTTCTGAAATAAAGAGGGGTGTATTCTCCTCATCATGTGATGCTTGCCCTCCTCTTTTCCTTCTTCCAACTTCAAGATCTCACCATTTGACAATGATGGCACATGCTGCACATGGATTGTGCCACAATCTCCATATGTGAGATTCTTTAGAACTCCTTGCAAGAGTGTAAGAGTTTCCTTCCTTGGAGCAAGTGATCCATCTCCCTCTTCATGAGGTACTTTATGTGCTCTTGTCATGACTACGTTATCATCTCCAACCTTCTCTTCCTCCTCTTCCATAGTTGAAAATGCCTCATCATCAATAAGAGACCTTATATGTTGGTCTTATTTTGAAGGAGGAATCTCCATGTCTTCCTCTTGAGAAGAAATATCTTCATGCAGTGGGGACTTTTCCCTTGGCAATATGTCATAAAGTTTCCATCCCCTTTAATGGTTTTCTGAAATGGACCTGAATTTTGGGACCCTCCCAATACATGCAAAAGTTTTGTTTGATTTGGTTTGATAGATTCCATAGAAAGTGTTTCATAATACTTTTCATCAAACCTTTCCACTATTCTTCTAATGAACTTTGCATAGGTAGATGTATTTGCATTATTTTAAGGAAAAATATTCAAACAACCACCAAGCATAAGCCTTACCCTCAAGATGCGGTGCTGCTACTTTGATGGCTTCATTTTCCGAAACTTGATGTTGTTGCACATAGGTGTCTAGCTCCTTCAACCAAAACCTAGATGGAAATTTAGGTGATCCTTCAAAAGTAGATAGAAAGAATCTACCCACACCATGCTGCTTGATCCTTGTGCTTCTTTCTTCTTTGATCTTGCAAAACCATTGGAAGTTCAAGTGATATTTGAACTCCTTAGATTGAGCTTCATACTCCTACAAACAATCACCAAGAGTCTCCTTCTTTGGCACATCTCCTTTCTTCTTCTTATTCTTCATGAAAAAGTGGCTGATAGAGAATTGTAAATCTGATGATGTGGCTGAATGCTCACACCCATAAGATGAGGAATTAGAGCTTTCCTCATGTATAGATATTGCAGATCTTGTTGAGGGACTTCTATTTCTTTCCCTCCTCATTTCTTTGATGTCTTTGCTTCTACCCTACAGAGTTTGAAAGAGAATTTTTTAGAACCTCTTTCCCCCAGAAAATAAGGGTTTGCTTTGATCTCTCTTGCAGATCTTCTCCTCCCCATGAGAATACTCCATGATGGATGAAGAACATAGGATGAGCCAAGATTAAGGCTCTGATACCACTGTAATATCCCAAAATAGGGAAAATCAACAATAATGGGAATATCTTATAATATCCCAAAATTGGAGATACAACAATACTTGCACAGAAAACTCATTTTTCAGAAATATAAGCATTAAAAAAAAAAAAATGCAGCCCATGAATCCATTAGATCTGACATTATATCAAGCACATCTAAAAAGAAATTATAAACAAATGTCTTTTTCCTATTAAACAGGCCTCCCATGCTCAAAACAACTTAAAAATGATGAAACCCCAAGACTGCAACACACAGAAATTACTGCATAAAGAGACAGTGCAATTATTGGAGGGTTATAATCAGAAAATGGAGATACAAATCAGATCTTCTATTAGATTACTCAATGAGGTATAAAAACATAAATCTAGTCTCTTTTACATAGATCCAGGATGACCCAGCAAGTATTTCTTGACAGAAATGATATACAAGAAATAACTGCTGCAGATCTATGGCTGAATCACATTGTATAGCTGAAGCTCTACATAAAAATGGTTGAACATGCAAAGAAATGGCAATAGAATCTCCTACTAGCTTTTCGGTAAAAAGGTTGATCCTCCTCCTGGGAAACTAGCTCATAAAAGTGGGGTTTTAACCCCTCCCACTGCAACACCTTAAGAAATAACATAGTTTCTGGAAGGGATTACATTGTTTCTAAAGGTAACTGCTTGGCCTAACACCATATAGTGCAAAATGCAGCTCAAAAATCTCCTCCTAGATTTCTTAAACAAGATCTCCAAGAAAGAGTAGGGAATTCCCGCATGAGAAAACCCTTGCACTAAACAATGCAGAAAACTTAGCTAAACAGCCAAAGAATGTAAGAAGTCTAAACAAACCACATAAAAAATATAATCTCAATCATGCCCCATATGGTTTCCTTCCCCTCCATTATATAGTTGACGAGCTTCCTCACCAAGGGTCCCACCCCATTATGAGGTTGCTTCCATGCAAAGGCTCCTACACCAAAATTATGTTATCTCCATTTACCTTGTTCATCGTATACACCATTGTTTGATTTATTCAATCTTTAGTGGATCAATCTTGGCTGGATCAACCTTGACTGGTTCTTCATGCCTTGTCTCCTTTCACACTCAAGGTGTCTTCATTTTGACTAGCTATATTAATCTTCATTCACATTGAGCTGTCTTTATTTAGAATCCACTCCTCATATAATAATGTTGTTGACTTGGTCAAACTTGACTTTTCCCACACATTTTAGACCATGTTTACACATGCAGATGCTTGATCTAGTTATTACATGATCCCTTTTCACATTATGAGGGATTTTTATCACTACTTGAGCAACTTATGAGCCTCCTTGCCCATTTATTTATCTAACTAGATTTTAAAAGAAAAATTAATATTCCTATTAGTTGTACGCTAATTTAGGAATATTACAGTACATCGGCTATGTCGACGGTGCAAGTTGCTACTCGTAGAATCTAGCCTTGGTAGCCTGGGCCATTTTTATACCCATACATTCGTTAGTCCTTTCCAACGGTGTATATATTGGATCCACCACCAATAATTAGGCCGAATATGATGCAGTGATAGGTTTTTTAGTCAATTCCCTTGACCATTGCATACTTAATCTTCATTTTTGTTTAGATTCCCTTCTTCTTTCCAGAAAATTGAATGGCGTTTATCGTGTGCATAAACCTATCGTTTTTATAAGATATTACAAGTGAAGCTCTTAATGCTTGAATTTGAAACCATTACATTCAGTCATGTACCTAGAGCCGAAAATCACTATGTAGATATAAGTGCAAAAAATATTCTAGATTGGCACTTATCACATGCATTTAACACAAGACAATAACATTAAAACAAAAGGCAAGCGACATGATCATCATATATAAAAATGCATATCCATAGTATGTCCACAAAATCATAAATGTTTTGGAGTCCTCTACTCTAATACATCCCACATGCCGATAGCATGTTACAAGGGGCACCTCATACCCCTACATATAGTCACTATCTTGAGGGTCTTAAGCCAATGGCTCAGCTCCTGCAACCCACAGATCCCGCATGCCCTTTCAGGCCATCGCCATGCGCCGCATGACCCCTAGCCACTCTGAGGGTAGACCAACACATGCCTCAATGTAGCGGTCATCTAGATCTTTCCAGGCACACTCTGATACCCTGGTCATCAACAGCTCGCATCTGCGGCGGAAATCCTCTAATAGTGCATCTAAATCTGATTGGTCAACTACTCTAGCTATACTAGACTCTGCAGCCCCTGGCTCTGTGGGTCATCCCATATACCTGGATGGTATTACCGATACTATATCTACATAAAAAAGGTAACGAATCTATACAATATACAACATTTTAAAACTTTAAATGCATCATTAAATATTCCGCACACAACCAACTCCTTCTTTTCTAGATTGAATATTCCGTAGGCACTATTTTCGTGGTTAGAAGATGAATAATATCAGCAAAGTGCTCATCAACCACCTTGATAGTGAAGAGTTGCGCATCTATTAAACCCTATTCTAGACTGGTTTGTTCTTCCCCATTTTCAATTTGTGATAGATGATCGGGCCCATCATTCAATATTCTAGGCTTCACAATAATCTCAAAGTCATACTCCTGAAAAAGAAACAACCATATGCAAATCTCCCCCTCAACACAGGCTTATGAACCAACTATTTCAAAGAAAAATGATTAGTGAACATTTTGAAATAATGTATGTATTTTTGCAACGTGTATACCATGAAGAATCCTCCCCATTTTGTAGTTGAGTAGCTGCGCTCTATGCTGGAGAGATTTCTACTGGAAAAAGCAACTAGGTGTTCAATGTCTCCTTCTCCTAGTTGCGCTAAAACAACTCCTGCTTTCTTGTCTCCTATGATCTGATCTTCAGGATGGTTCTTCTGAGTATATCTTGAGGGAGCTTTAGAGCTTAGCTCTGTATCTTCTATTGTCTCGCTTGTTTCCTCATCATCTTGGTTTTCTTCTTCATGGTTGTCTGATGGACTGTAGCAGTCTGTATATCTTGTATTGTTTGGAAGTTTTTTATCAAATCTCACATCAATGCTTTCTACTATTCTTCGAAGAGTCTTGTTGTAGCACCTGTACCCTTTAATTTTGGATGCATATCCTAGAAATATACCTTCATCTACTCTTGCATCAAATTTTCCAAGATTTTCATCATTATTCTTTATGTAACACTTGCTTCCAAAGATTCTGAAATGTTTGATTGAAGCTGGCTTTCCATGCCACAGTTCATAGGGAGTCTTATCACTGCTTGGTCTTAAGTGAGCTTTATTAAGGATATGTACTATTGTGTGCACTGCTTCTGCCCAGAAGGTCTGAGCAATATTACTTTCATGCATCATGGCTCTGGCTATTTGCTGTACAGACCTGTTTTGTCTCTCTGCTACTCCATTTTGCTGAGGTGTTCTTGCAATAGTAAATTGTTGCTTTATCCCATGTTCATTGCATAGGTCAGCAAAGTCATAATCTGTGAATTCACCTCCTCTGTCTGATCTGATGCATTTCAGCTTGCATCCTGTCTGATTTTCTGCTAATGCTTTAAATATTTTGAATTTGTCCAGAGCTTCCGATTTATTCTTGAGAAAAGAAACCCATGTCATTATGGAGAAATCATCTATTATCAGCATGAAGTAGGATTCTCCACTTGGTGTTTTAGTTCTTACAGGTCCACACAGATCCATGTGCACAAGCTGGAGTGGTCTTCTTGTTGATAACTCCTCTTTGGCCTTGAAGGATGTGCGAGTCTGTTTGCCTAATTGACATGATTTGCATATGGTATTAGAAGGTCACTTTATTTCTGGCATGTCTCTGACAGCTTTCTTCTTACTTAGTCTGATGATGTGATCGAAGCTGAGATGTCCCAACATTTTATGCCATAACCATGACTCTTCTAGTTTGCTAAGATGACATGCTTCATCTTCCTCTTTCACAATGTAAACATTACTTTCTGTTCGAACTCCTTTGAGCAGAGTCTTACCTGTGGTGCTTGATCTGACTTCACAATCTTGTGCTCTAAAAAGAACTTCACAACCTTTGTCACACATCTGACTGACACTTAGTAAATTTTCTTTCAGCCCATCTACAAATAGTACATCTTGGGCCTTCCCTCTGCCATTGTCTATGCTGACTAAGCCTTTTCCTTTGATCTTTCCTGACTTATGATTTCCAAAAGTAACATTGCCATATTTCTTTTCATCAAGAGTTATAAACTTACTTTTGTCTCCTGTCATGTGTTTAGAGCAGCCACTGTCCAAATACCATTAGCTTTTTAGATCTTGAGCAGTTAGAGCCAGGTCACACTTATTCACCTTCTTTATCCACTGGAGGCACCCTTTTGTTTGGTATATTTTGTGAGGTGATGAACTACATCTTCTTAGAGGACATTTGGAAGGTATATGTCCAACTTGATTGCATACACAACATTTGATCATAATTTTTGTAGACTTATGAGTATGAACAGAATTTCTTTGATTCATAAACCTTCTTGAGGTGTTAAACATCAATCTTTGTCCATACTTTCTACACTCAATGATTTTATGGCCAAATTCCTTACAATAAAAATAGTAACCATAGAAACTATTTGCATACCTGATGTAAGGTTGTCTCTTCCATTTGTTTGTTTGAGGCAATCTCTTCAAAGTTTGCATCTTTTGCTGGTTTGAATTACTCCTTCTTGCAAGACAATATGCTGCAATGTGTCCCAGCTTGTGGTAGACATAACAAGTGGCATTCTTCATAGGAGGGAAGAATCTCCTTTGATGGCTTCCAAATTTTACATACTCAGGGATCTTAGTATTTATTACTTTCTTTGCTACTAGTGGTTTCTTTTGATCTCTGTCTTCCTTATTACAGGTTTCTTCTTTTGTAGGAATTGTTTGAGCTGCTTCATCATTCTTCTTTGCTTTTACAAAAATAATCTCTTTGTCAACCTTTTCTTTGCTTTTACTTGATTCTCCTTCATAGCCTATTCCAGTTTTTATCATAGGGGATCTTTGAGCAACCAGAATTTCATTCAACTTACTAGAGCTTGTTGTTTGAGAAGAGTTTATAACCACTTTCCTTTGAGCATTTTCTAATTTCTTCCTGAGACATACTACTTCTTCTTCCAACTTTTCTTGTTCCTGAGTTTTTTCTTTGATTTGCTTAAGTAATATGTCTTCTATCTTCTTGGCTTCTTCAAGCTCTATCTTTAGCTGCATCAGGACTTCTGAATTATGTTCTTCTCGTACATACTTGAGGAGAATGTCCTTTTGTTTTCTGCATTTCAGTTTGAGTCTATCAATCTCTTCCAGAGCACTTCTTAGCTCCCCCTCAAGGTCGACTTCACCTTCTTCTTCTCCATATTCTAATAGGAGACCTTCAAGATCTTCTATAGCCATCAATAAAAATTCAGAGGTTCCATCTTCACTTGAGAGTTCATCTGAATCTTCAGATGTACTGCTGTCTTGTTGAGCATAGAAGGATTTTCTGCTGAACTTCTTTCCTTTCTGCCAATTCTTTGATTTATTTTTCTCTGACTCTTGAGCCTGATTTCTTACTTTCTTGTGAGGACACTTAGCAGCATAGTGTCCAACTCTTCCACAGTTAAAGCATTTGAAGGGGAGTTTACCTTTGTATTTACCTGAGCCTCTATCCAATTTCTTGACAAAATTTGCCTCTTCTTCATCCGAGCAAGAGCATATGTCTCCCTCTTCTTCTTTCTTCTTTTCTGTTTTAAAGGCTGCTTCCCTCGTACTTGGCTTCTTTTGTGGGAGCCTCATTTCATAAGTTGTTAGATTTCCAAGTAGCTGGTTCATGGTCAAGGTCTCCCAATCAGTTGTTTCTTCTATTGCAGACACCTTTGGATTAAACCTGGATGGAAGAGATCTTAGAATCTTTTGCACAATTATACTTTCTGGCATTTTTTCTCCAAGAGATTTCATATTGTTAATAATTTCTGCAGCTTTTAGGAAGAAACTGGCAATGTCTTCATCATCATTCATTTTTAAGTTCTCAAACTGGGCTCTATAGACTTGAAGTTTGGCAGTCTTTAATTTCTTGTCTCCCTCATGTATGTTCTCAAGAGTATCCCATATTTCTTTGGCAGAGTCTTTGTGCATTACTTTAATAAACTCTGCTTCACATAATCCATTCAAGATGGAATTCATGGATTTTGCGTTAGCCAAAAAATCTTGTTTTGTTTCTTTCTCTGTGTCAGTTGCCTTTGGGGCATATCCTAATTCCACTGCAGCCCATACTTCTATTCCTAGAGACATTATGTATGTCCTCATTATGATTTTCCAGAAAGCATAATTTTCACCAGTGAAGAAAGGGGCTTTGTTGGTTGAGCATCCTTCTTTACTAGCCATCTTGGGAACCTAGGATCTCCTTTCAGTTGTTAGACTTGTACAAAGGAACCCGCTCTGATACCAATTGTTGAATCTTTAATTAAACTTAGAGAGGGGGGGGGTGAATCAGTTTAATACATACATAAGCCTTTTCAAAATTTCACCAAACTTATTTACAGCTTACTATGTGAACAGTCTTAAAAAATTGTAGCTAATATTAAATTAATGTGACACCATACTTATGTTGAGAGCAACAAATAATTAAGCAGATTGAAAGAATCACATCAACACATAAGAAACACACATAGAGACAACAGATGTAAGTGGAAACCCATAAAGGGAGAAAACCACATTTTATTATTGTTGTGATGCAAAGGCAAGCTCCAACTCCCTCTCACCACTATTTTTCTGCAGGCACCAACCTACAGGAGGCTCCTACCTCAATTCTGCAAGCTACAACTTGCAAGGAAGCACCAAATCCCTTCAATTTTCTGCAGGCACCAACCTACAGGAGGCTCCAACCTCAGTCAGCTACAACTGACAGCTATCAAGCTGCAACTTGATAGGGAAGCTCCAACTTCCTCAATTTATCAAACTGAATGTTTGCTGATTTACCTCAGATATCGGCTCTGTTCTGTAGCTTCTCTTTCTGCTCTTCTTTTCTTAATCTTCTCTGCCTCACACTTCTATAATCTGCCTTCTCTAGATTTACTCTCTCTAACATATTTTTGCATATCAGGATGATATTATTTATAAGGATTTTCTTGTGACTGTTAGCATTCCTCAATGAATTTGGAATGGACAGCCATGCCTCTTCGCTTTCTTCCTTTTCATTTCTTTCACTCGCTCATTCATAAAATATAACAACAAGCATTAATTTCAATATTACAGTGGGAGCTTTGTTTTCCTCATGAGACTTGCCAATGCATCACAACAATATAAATCAAATAAAATTATTTACATTCAAATTACAATGAGAACTCTATCTCACTCATTCAGTCTTTTAGCTCGCTGCGCATTTGTCTTTTCTTTGACTGTGTTTGTCTTTTCTATGATTGTGCTTTATCTCTTTTCAGCTCTGTTTGCTTTTCTGTCCTCTGCCGTGGTGTATTTGCTGTCTTTAAATCTGGGCATATTCCAACACTTTTCGTACAATAAGTGTCTTGTTGATGTGGAAAGTTTCACAAGCGGAACATACATACATCACAATTGTTTTATGTTCACAATTACCCTCCACCTTGGGCCGAGGCCCGTGGGTCCACAGTCCACGCGGCATAATTTAATACAACCGCAAACACAACTTCAGCTCTTGGCTTAATTATAAGATGTTTTAATCATATAATCTGCCCTTTTAATACAACTTAACACACTCTTGGTGTAAGAGAAAAAAAAAACTGTTTAATACATAAAATTCCCTTTTGGGCCCACCATTCGAGCTTGCATTGTCCTCTGATTACGATTGATCGCAATCGCAACTAGAATACTCCCGATGCGATTGTTGCATTATCTGTCCGATGTGATTGACCACTCCTGCTCCGATTGCGATTGATCACTCCTGCTCTGATTGCGATTGATCGTAATCTCGATTCAAATACTCCGATGCGATTGAGTCTTTAACCCGGAACTCAACCGTATATGAAACCTGATTTATAGACCCATCGGGTCCGGAACTTAATCGTAATCACAAGTTCCTCTATGCACGTTCTGCTACTTTGTTTTTCTCCGATGCGATTTGGTAAGGGGTCCCACCATATAATACTTTGTTTTATGCGCTTATATAGGCTTTGAGTCGATGCGATTAAGCCGGATTTCAAACTTATCAAGCCACTGTTTATATGCCCATCGGATCCGGGCTCTCAATCGTAATCGCAATTCTTTGGTTTATACGTTCTGCTGCCCTTATAATCTCTGATGCAATTAGATTGTTCCGATGCGATCATGCCAGAATTAAAATACTTGTTACTCATGGTTTATAAGCCCATCGGATCCAGGCTTCAATCGCAATCGCAAGTTTTGGTTGGATGTGATCTGCTGCCAACTTTTCTGATGCGATTGATGAGGGTCCCGCCTTATGGTACTTTTGTTCTTTGAATCTCGCGCTTCATATGGCTATACATATGTATATATATGCTTTAGTCCTTTGTATATAAAGCACAATATATACTTTGCCGCTGGAGTATACGATTCCCGGAATGAGATTTATATTATATATATATATATATATATACTTTTCTACTCCAATATTTAGTATCTTCCGGTGGGGTAGGCGATTCTCGGAATATCGATTTGTGTCTCTTGCCTCTGCTTGCTTCTATCGCTGCTGCCTCTGCAACTACTTCTTTGTGATAACGACTCTACCTGCGACTATGGTTCTACCTCTATTATATTCACTTCCTCTGCCTGTCTCTGTCTCTGTTGCCTCCTTTTCCATCAATGACAACATTTCCAACACTCAGACTAGTACACCTTGCCCTATATGGTTACAAATGCGGAAGTTGACTAGGTCAACTCGACTTCGCCAGATGCGTGGAAGATCGGCCTTGGCTCCACCTAGCCCATTACGCCGTCCACCTTAGGTAAAGATATGAATCAAAAGACACAAAAGAGGTGCACACAGAGACAGGTTCTGAGAAGACTGGCGTAAAATATAGTGGGGTTGATGCAAAGAAGGAGCTGGGCATCGAAAATGATGAAGATCAGGAGTTGGGAGGAGACCAGTAGGAGGTGGAACTCAGAGGTCTAGATGAGCTCAATGGGGATGGTTATAAGTCTCCACGCATCACCAAGCGAGGTGGAGAAACATCTAAAGGGATGCGCAAGAAGCGAAAAGGGTCCAAGGTGGGAGGAGAGGAAGAGGTCACTCTGACAGGAAAGGACCTCAAAAATATTACCAATGAAATTACTTCAGCATCAGAGGACTGATGGAACTCCATAGAGATGCAGTACAAGGATGTGGTGGAAGTGTTGCAGTCAAGTTTTCAGGATCTACAGTTGAAAAAAAATACATTTCAAGCGAGTGTAGATCAAACAAGGTTAGTGCAAGCGACCCTACCATCCACTTTGATCATTGTGGCTACAAAGAGCAGAATCTTCCCCTTACTGGGTGTAGCAGTATCCATGGAGCAAGCAGAGTTGTGCACATAGGTCCAAACCTACCTCGAGGTCAGCATCGACCTTGCAAAGTTTCCAAGTGGGAAGCTACATGCTCTCCACATCTTCATATCAATAGAACTTCATAGGAGAGAGGCGCACACACAATAACAGCTCAGTGAACCTAAAGAGACTGCAGCTACAAAGACTGTAGAGTCTATCCAGGCTCAAACAATGCAGAAGGAAGTGATAGCTCAGTGTGCGGAGCTGGAAAGCTTCATTGATCAATTATGTGGCGATATCCCTGACGTAGTCATCTCGACCTCTGCAGTGCCACAAGCCAAGATGAGCTTTGTCATAGCACTCAAAGCTTCCAGGTATGAAATATAGTTAGTTAGAGTAGATTTTGAGAAGCATATTGTGACGCTGCAGGCTAAGCTATAGCTTGAGACCCCTCTGGAGGTGTGCGCGCAACAGGCCGCACTATTAAAGACAACATTTGCTAGCATCTCCACAAATGTTGATAAGGGTTTGGAGATCCTGGAGACCGCCAGGAGCTGCGTGCCAAAGAGCAGGAGTTTGAAGATTTGCAGGAGGCTTTGCCTATATTCATCCCTTCTCAGCGAATGTCATGCCTTTAGACCAAAAAAGTGTTACAAGACAAGGTTGAGGAGTTCTGCCGCAAGAATCAAATCATCGCAGATCATATGAAGCCATGGGCGGACGAGACCATAAAAATCTCTCAGGACCTTGATGTTGTAGTTCGGAACCTGAACCAGACTTTGCATAGCATAAATTTGGCCACATAAGGGTTGACTTTAGAGAAGCTGGTGGATACCGTGCAGAGCACAGCACACCAAAGTGCAGGTGTCTTGGAACCATTTGCAGCTGCTATCAAGGAGCTCCAGAAAAAAATGAAGAATCCAGTGCCACTGTGACTCAGGACGATTCAAAACATTGCGTTGGGGGCTTGTTGGAGCGGGGTCTCCTAAGTACGAAGGAACAATTTTGATATATTTTGTAATGTATTAGTCATGTGCAGTAGCTATGGGGTGGGTCAAAGCCCCTCATGAGTTGTAATGGGTAAAAAGGGTAGATCAAGGGGTCGCAAACCATGGTTTATGGACCATAGAGTAGTGCAGGATAACAATATAAATAGAAGTGTAGATCGAGTCTAAGAGGTCATTTTTTGGGATAAGTTTGAACGTGGATGATAGATTCTATTGTGTTGTGATAGTTTGAGCGGATTTATCGGGGTGGAAGGGTCCTGCTGGCTGTGTGCGCAAAGACCTTAGTCCTGTTGTGTGAGGACCCCAATGGCTGTGTGCGCAAGTTGTTGAAGGGTTTTGTATGAAGGATTTGAACTGATATTAATAAAGGAATTTTGTTGCAGATATTTGAGTCTGAAATGCATCTACTGTGTATGTTATGAATGTTTCTACATCTTATTTTTGATTCCTGTATTGACTATAATTAGATCTCTTGTGCAACTATTTCTGTGTTTATATGAATTATTATTGGATGATCTGATGGTATATGGTTCTAATATTATGTGTTAAGGGTTATTACTTTGATTATAGATGTTGTGTTAACTTGCGCAAGGTATTCAATATAATTGACCTAAATCTATCTGAAAGGGTTTCCTAGCTAGGGATTCTGTTGCGAAGGTCTGTTTAGGATCTTAAGGCACCCACATCATTCAAACCTCTCTCAAGGTGTGGAAACCTAGTTCCAACACCCCCGCATACTACTTTGGGTGAGACTTTTACTTGCACAAGTAGTTCACTACCAAAAGGGCCAGTAGTAAGAGGGTTTTGTTGGTTAACCTCAACTTCGAACCTGGGTCATGACTCCTCAAGAAAAAAATGAGGTATAGGGTTGTTGATTAACTGGCTAAAATTGGGGAGGTTCAAACCTACTATAAAAGGTAGCAAAGGAGTAGTTGGGATAGTTCTGGTATTGGATCCAATACTAGCCACTCTAGAGTTAGGTCTGTAGCTACCACTAGCATTAGGATGAGTACCTGCATTTCCACTTGACATGGTGGGAGAATAAGGTAGAGGGGAACTGGGTTCAGATTCAGAATGAGGGCCAGATAGGCCAGAATCAGAGTTGGTATAGGGACTCGGCGATGATGAGGTGGAGTAAGTCTTCCTAACGGAAACTGAGGATGAAGGCCTAGGAGTCTATGAGATAAATGCCTTGGGGGTGCAATGATCAGAAGACACAGATACCCAAATAATGAATAGAGATAGACAAAGGCGCGGAGGGGAAGATAAATTAATTACGATGTTTATGTCATGGCTTGGCGGTGTAAACCAGGTGCTCTTCACTTTAGGTCTGTGTGTGTGCGATCTATGTTAATTTTAATTAAGCCGAGATGGTTGTGTATAAAGAAAAAGAATTTTTTTTGGATAACTGTAAATAAAACTGAAGCGATAGTAAAATAAACAGCTAAAGATGCATAAATTCTAACCCAAAAATAAGGGCTCCCAAGCAATTGTTCTAATAGGCAGGATAAATTGGCTCAAAACATAGAAAAAGGCCAAAAGATATAAGTTCTAAGGGACATGGATCTAATCACTCAGATCTGTTGAAAAGAGGTGCAAAAAAGAGCAATAAACCAGAGGTAAAACTGTTGCAAAATGGGAGGTGGCAGGTTAAAAAATTAAGGGAAACAAGAGGGACCTTAAGGGAGAGGTCAAATGAGACTCAAGGGGGAGTTTTAGATGAGATAATAACTGATATGAATGGATCTGAAAGAAAGAGGGATCAAACAATGAAAAATGGCTAAAAGTGCTGCAAAATCTCAGACTACCTACTCAGTTAAACCCTTCCTAAAAAGGTGGAATCATACTAAATACATAAGCATCTTGTTCCCACTTCAAAATAAAAAATGAGCATATCCAAGCCTAATATGGATGGAGATAGAGGTCAGCCAACCCTGAACAGTAAAGTACAAAAAAAAACGTAGCAAAAAACTACAGCTCGCAGGTACTGACCTGCTGACTGGTGAACTCATAGTTTTTTGGCCCAAAAGCTGCTATCTAAGCCCTGCACTTGCATGTTTGGGGCTGAAAAGTGCGAGTTGTACTTTCGAAAGTCTCGATGACAAGTTACGAATTTTTTTTTCCGTCTGTGTCGCAGCTGATACCTGTTACCTGCGAAAAACACCCAGAAACATGCAGACGTGAGATTTTTTACTGTTTTAGGGTACACAAGGTAAAAAGGAACATTAAGAGGCTAAAAAATAGCTGAATAAAAACCCTAGGTACTGAAGCAAATGGCCATGTCGGAAAATCTAAATAAAACCCAGTGAAGTCGTCGATTGTTAGTATGAAATCTTAACACAAGTGTATGAAATGAGATCACTTTAGATGCACATGACAAACAACCCTAACAACAAGTATGGTTGTCAAAATTCTTAGATCTACAATAGACGGTTGAAAAAAATGGAAAATAAACCCAAATCTATGCAAATAAAGCAGCTAAACAACAAAATGAAATAAGATTTTCTCCAAAATATCTAATGGAGAAGAAAAGAATTATAATAATTTTTTGTATTATGTAACACCTGGTGTTGAATTTTGCAACAAGAAACAATGAAATTGGCATCTAGAAAACACATGACAACACCAACACTAGTGTGCGACCATAGGTCATGTAGTGATGGGTCCTAGCGATACATTAGTGTGAAATTAAATTTATTTAATAAATTGGATATGTGTCAAATTTAATTATCCCTTAATTAAATTGGATAATAAAATGTAATCTTATCTCATAATCACTTGTAATAGTTAACTGAGTATTATAAAATTAGTTAGCTCATGAATTTTGAGTTGAGGGTAGTTGGTGAGGCATGTAGAGTGGTTCTTTGTGTTTTATAGTTCAAGTTGCAGTCAAGTGCATGAGTTTAATGCATGAAAAATCATTTAACTCAGTTAGGTGAGTTAGAGTCAGTTGAACTAGTTGTAACTGTTTGTTGCACTAGTGAGAGATCAAGTGAATTAAATAATATTTAATTCAAAATAAGTGATTTGTCATGTGACTGATTATTTACTATTAATAGTTGCATGCATGTCAGTTCCAGTGGAGACCCAGTTGAGAGAAAGGTTAAAGGGAAGTCAACTATCATTTGTGATATTAATAGGCTGCCTAGATGCAGTTAAAACACCACAGGATGGCCATGATACTCAATGTAGTTGAGGAAGGATGAAATTCCTAAATAATAGGGATTGCATTCATCAAAAATTATGTGAGAAAGGCAGGCTGAAGACATGCTGAGAATTGGCTAAGTATTGGCCCGATTTTGTTTGGATCAGTGTGAGATGATAGACAGATTGGAGGATACTCTTGTGAGAAGAGTGCATTGTAATTGTTTCATGATTCCTTATGGAATATACAATATATGATAGAGGTGTTTTGAGCAGCAATCTTTCCCTGAGAAATTATCTATGTTGTGGTTTGATTTGTTTCTTTCTTTACTTGTCATGATTGGTGATCATGTTTGTTATCCGCAATTGATTTTTAGAAGGATTCAATATCTTGCTTTAGTACATTTCTTAATCAGATTGAATCCATTGAGATACACAATGTTTGTATAATTTCTACATGGTATCAAAGCACACGAAATCACTATAGTGGAGGAGAAGCTAAGTTTGTGACTGAATAGAATTGGAATTTGCAAAAGTATTCTTCATGTGACAGGAAAATTAGGATTGAAATGGATTTCAATGGCTAGAGATTCGAGTATGCACTCGAGGGAAGTTCCAATTATATTGCGTGGAAAGATAGGATGGAGGTAGTACTAGAGGACAATGGGTTGAAATAATTCATTGATATTGATGTTCCCAAACTCGTTGTAGCAAATGCCGCAAATATTGATGCTTGGAAAAAGAAGGTTGCAAGGGCGAGGAGCATCTTATAGGAGGGAGTACGAGACCAAATTTTCTCAAGTCTACATGGAAAAGTGACTCCATATGCAATGTGGAAGGCTTTGAAAGATCTATTTCAGAGCAACAACGATCATAGAAATTTTTTATTTAAGAACAAGCTCATGAAAATCAAAATAGAGAAAGGCGACACTATTCCGATATACTTGACCAAGTTTGTCCAATGTTGAGATGAGCTTAGGAGTGTAGGAATTACTTTCGCGGATGATGACTTGGTGAGCCTAGCTCTTCTAGGACTTCCCAAGAGTTGGCATAGTTATCAGGACTCTGTCAATGGGAGGGAGAAGTTGCAAGATTGGGAAAGACTTTGGTCGGATTTGGTGTAAGAAGAATTTAGGCAGAATACCAGGGATGGATCTTCATCTAAGGAAGATGGTGAAGAAAATTTCACCTTGGCTAGTAAGGTGAAGAAGGGGAAGGGAAATAAATCATATTCCAAATCTGAGACCGGTGAAGAAGGCAAGGAGTGCGACATGTCCAAAGTGAAGTGTTCTCACTCTCATGAGCATGGACATTAGGCCACTACTTGTCCACAAAAGAAGAAGAACAAGAAGGCTTCATGATCTGCAACTGGTGAGGCTTTGGCCTCACAATTTGAGTTGGACTTATCATTGATCGCATGCATGGTGTCAAGTGCGATGGGGTCAGGGTGATACTTGGATAGTGGTGCATCTTTCCACATGATAGGAAACAAAGAAATTTTCAGTAGCTTGGAGGAGAAGGACCTCCAGATGCATATTGAAATGGCTGACGATGGAAGGTATAGCGCTACCAGGATTGGTACAGTTACTTTCCAGAGACAATTAGGTAAACCATTTTTATTAAAATATGTAATGCATGTACCAGGCTTGAAGAAAAAATCATTTTCAATTGCAATGTTGGAGGAGAGAGGCTATGATGTTGTTTTTTGTGAAGGAAAATATTTCCTTCGACACAAAGCAATAAGACAAGCCAAGAAGATTGGGATTTGTGTGAAGAATCTCTATAAACTTGATGTAGATGGCTGCACAAAATTGATGGGTAAGGAAGAAAAAATGGTGAGTCGGGATGAGGGTGAGTTATGGAACTAGATATTGGGCTATCTATATCACGGAGCCTTGAAGGTCATGCAAAATATTTCTATAGGGATTCCAAAGGGTACTCTTGTGCAGATAGACACATGCAAGGGATGTACCATGGGGAAGTGTGAGAAAGCCATGCAATTCTCCATTAAGAGGGAGCTTTATTTTTATGTATATGAGGAACTCTTGGTTCCAAAGAATGAACCTCAAGATGTGGAGCAGCCACATGCAGAGGATCATGGAGTGGCTGAAACCACTCAAAAAGAGAAATTTCGAGACAGATGGGAAGAGGGAGTACATTCAACTATACCTCCAGGTGTGAGGTGGGGCGATGTGAAAAATTAATCCCAAGAAGAAATTTGGGTAGGGTCCTAGAGATGGTGTCTCTCATGGATCGAACCTGGCTATGAGGAACCCACAATACAGCAGTAGCAGGATCAGTTAGATTGTTGCACCCAGATGTCAGGAGGACATAAATCAGAGTGACATGTGTCAGATAATGGAGTGCATATAAGAGTTTGAAACAGTGGAGAGTGCATGGATTCAGATGTCAACAACACAAAGAATCTAGTAGACATGTACAGTAGGTACTAGTAGTCAGAAGAATTTGATGAGAGATGCATTATACTTATTCAGTTGTTTGGAGGCTCTTCAATTTTAGAAGTGTTGCATGAAAAATTTTCATGTGCAGGAAACACTACCGAAGTGTTGCATGAAAAAGTTGTATGTACGAGAAACACTAGCGAAGTGTTGCATGCAAGAGTTGCATGTGCGACAAACACTAGAGAAGTGTCGCATGTAATATTTTCATGTCGCATGCAAGAGGTGCATGTTCGCATGTAAGGACATTCCTTTCCTGTTGAGAGGGAGTGTTGAAGTTTTCAACAAGAAACAATGAAATTGGCATCTAGAAACAACATGAAAACACTTACACTAGTGTGGCATCACTGATCGTGTAGTGATGGGTCCTATTGATACAATGGTGTGAAATTCAATTTATTTAATAAATTGGATATGTGTCAAATTTAACTATCCCTTAATTAAATTGGAAAATAAAATGTAATCTTATCTCATAATCACTTGTAATAGTTAACTGAGTGTGATAAACTCAATTAGCTCATGAATTTCGAGTTGAGAGTATTTGGTGAGGCACGCAGAGTGATTCTATGTGTTTTAGAGTTCAAGTTACAGTTAAGTGCATGAGTTTCATGCATGAGTAATCAGTTAACTCAGTTAGGTGAGTTAGAGTCAGTTGAACTAGTTGTAACTGTTTGTTGCACTAGTGTAAGTTCAAGTGAATTAAATAATATTTAATTCACAATCACTGATCTGTCATGAAACTGATGATTTACTATTAATATATGCATGCATGTCAGTTCCAGTGGATACCCAGTTGAGACAAAGGTTAAAGGGAAGTTAACTATCAGTTGTAATATTAGCAGGCTGCCTAGATGCAGTTAAAACACCACATGATGCCATTGATACTCAACACAGTTGAGTAAGGCTGAAATTCCTAAAGAATAGGGATTTCATTCATCAGGAATTGCGTGAGGAAGGCAGGTTGAAGACATAATGATAATTGGCTAAGTGTTGGCCTGATTTTGTCTAGATCAATGTGAGACGATAAGCAGATTGCAGGAGACTCTTGTGAAAAGAGTGCATTGTAATGGTTTCATGATTCCTTGTGGAATATAACATATATGATAGAGGGGTTTTGAGCAGCTAGATTTCCCCTGGAAATTATCTGTGTTGTGTTTTGATATGTTTCTTTCTTTACTTGTTGTGATTGGTGATCGTGTTTATTTTTTGCAATTGATTTGTAGAAGGATTCAATATCTTGATTTAGTACTTTCATTCATTGGATTTAATCCATTGATATACATGTTTTTTGTATAATTTATACACATGGGAAGAGAACTGATACAATCCCCCTCAATGGGATGGGTTTTTGGCTATCCTCAAACGCTTCAGCTTCAAAGTTTATCTCTCAATGGTGTAGAATACCCAAGATGTGTAGAAGTCAAAGGGAGATCAATAAGCAAAAAGAAAATAAAAGTAAATCAAATATATAAAATGATAAGAGGATCAAAGTCCAACCATGATTAAAAGGATCAAGGTGAGAAGTGAACAAAAAACCCTCCTATTTATAACAAAATATTGAGTTATCCTTGATAATGGTGCATATTAAAATATTATTAACCAAGATCTAGATCTAACTGCTTGGAATATTTTATTATATTTTGTTGGAGGGAAAAGGAATTTAAATTGGTTAAATCCATTTATTTAGAAAAAATAAACAAACAAATATTTATTTATTATTTCAAGGATAGGATCAAGGAATAATTAAACAAATAATGATTTATTTTATTATTCCTAAATGATTTAGTCAAATTTAACAAGGAATATTAATTAAATAATGATTTAATTAATTATTCCTAGAGAATAATAAGATAAATAATGATTTATTTAATTATTTCTAATCAATTGGGTTATATATGAACATGAATATTATTAAACAGAGGTTTAATTAATTATTCCGAGAGGAAAATCAAATAAATAAGGATTTATTTAATTATTCCTCGTGGGGTTTTCTATTTGGACCAGAAATAACTTAATAAACTATGGTTTATTAAATTATTTCTTAGTGAAAGAAATTTTACTATGGTAAAATTGGTCTTATATGGTGTATTTCGATCGATCTAATTATACATGGTTAGATGACTAAAAATTGGTGTAACAACATTTACGTTATGTTCATGTATGAACTACTTTTTAATTACCTCCTCCTCTTGAAGAAAATGTATCTCATCACCTACAGTCAATGTAACAACCCTGCGTTAAGAATCCATGTAATAAAGTTTATAAAGGAAAAATAATAATCAAGGAAATGGGACATGTATTCCAAGCTCAATTTTGGGAAAAACATAATGAAGGGGTCACTTTTGATTAATTAATGGTTATGGAAATTGGAAAAGGAAATGGAAAATGATTTGAAAAGGAATGAGACATTTATTAACATTTTATTTATGGAAATAATGGAAAATAGGAGAAAAGGAAGGTGAAAGATCATAGGTTCCATGCGATGAGGAAAATGAAGGAAAAGTAATGGAAAATGAAGAAAATAGAGGCCTCATTCATAAAAAAATATTACGAGGATTGGTTCACAAAATTTTGTCAATTTTATCTTGGAGCTCTATCTCTATATTCTATCTCTCATACCCTTGGACACTTAGAGTTTTCTTGGAGCACTCTTGGAGGAGTGTGGCTTGATTGGCATTTGGAGCAAGAAGGAAAGGAAAAGTAGGAAAGCGCAAGAGGATAGCGGGATCAACATCTACAATGAATTTTTTTAGAAGGCACCGAGTTGAATGTATGATTTACTTGCTAGTTTCAGAATGCATTACATATGCATGTGGTTATTAGGTTATGATTTTTCATTGGCATGGAGTATTACCTGGGTTGAAAGTGAATCTTCCTAACCTTTCCATTTCCTAAATAGTCATGGTGTTGTGGATTTTTCCTTTTATTTTCTGATTTTTTCTCATGTTCCAAATGGTTATGGGTTGAGTTATTAGCTCTTGGAGCGTTGGCTAGACAAACACTCTGGAATACGCATAACAACTTGAGTTGAGTTACTAGTCCTGGAAGCCTTAGTTGGAAAAATTCTCTAGAGCCCTTAGTGGGTTGAGTTACTAGTCATGGAAGCCTTGGTTGGAAAAATTCTCTGAATCTCAATGACAGATGTGGGTTGAGTTACTAGTCCTGGAATCCTAGAATCCTGGTTGGAAGAAACACTTTGGAGGCCTGGAAATATTTGGTGGAGACCAATATAGTGATGGTTAGTGATGTCTGACCGTGAGGTGGAATCATTGGTTGAGGGTTGAGGTGGTTTTAACTTTAGATCCCCTGGTTTGTTTTCTCTTGGTTTATTCGATGTTATCCCACATTCATGCTTGGAATATGGCACGCGGGTGATTGGTTGAAACAAATATTTATGGCTAATGTGTTTTCCTTTATGGAAACCTGTTTGATAAAGATTTAAAGATTATGGTAACAGGATGATTGTGCAGGATGGTACAGATGTGACAGAGGATGGAAAAAGGAATATCAGTTTAGAGAGAGAGGAACAATAAATATAAAGTGTGATAAAGTATACATGGGTCATGTGAAGCAAGGTTGATTACATATGCAGGTATGGTGAAGAAAAGTCACATCCATATTCTTCACCATGGTAATTGGAATACCAGGGATATTTACCATGGTATTGTCCTATAGTAATTAGTGTGATAATTGATATTTTATCCTATAAAATAATACCATCGACATTTCTAAGGGATTGGCCTAAGGTATTGGCTAAGGCTTATGCTAGATGGAGATCAAGGTGTTAGGGGTATAATTTATGGGTTATTAATGAATGATTTCACCTGAAACATGTGTGCACCAAGGAGCATGGAGGAGGTTTGGATCTGATAGATCATAAAGAATAGTAGAGACTAATGAATATGCTTTCTTGATACTTTATGATTATGACTAAAAATGACACATATGTGGTGGTAATGATATTTTGACATGAATATGTGATTGTAAGGGTTGTGAAGTATGTGTTATGGTTGGAGCGAAGGCAAGATTCAGTGATTACAAATATTTACGTTGGTTTACCTCTAAGAGGTCGTTTACATACATGAATCTGTTTGTCGAAAGTTGCATATACATTATGTGAAAGTTTGGAATGTGTATGTAGATGTCAAGTATGATATGCATGTACATACACATATGTCCTTTGTAAAAGTCGCATATACATGCTAGGGTTTTATAGTAAGGGCTGCGAATGATGTTTGATTAGTTCTGTTATGTTTGATGTTGTTTTCCAATGATGTCTCTCTGATAAGAATATTTGTTTTAAAGAACTGATTGGGTTGAACTAATTATGGTATGAAATTTTGACTAGTCATGATGATGTTGTATGGTGATATGTATTTTGTTAAATTATTTGTGATGGTACAATGATTCATATTCAGTTATCAATGTTTTCAGATATGTACGTAGGTAGTCTTCAGGTGAAGTGCGTACATACATGGGTATGATTCAGAACAATAATGTATACCTTCTGACATATGATTGACCATGGTTTGCAGTGAGAGGATTTGATTTCTGTGATGTACAATATATGGTCGGCAATTCTATCATATTGTTTGACTTGATTCAACTACATTGGTTGATTAATATTCAGTGATTGGTTGATTGAATGAGTTGATTCAGTAATTGGTTTGATGGTTCAGTTGGTTCAGTAATTGAGTGATTTGATACAGTGATTGGTTTCAATATTGTTATTTGATATTGAGCTTATATGATGGAAGTGTGTCCAATATGAAAATATGATGAAAAGTGGCCTATAATTTTTTTGTTTTGAGTCAGGTGGATCAAGTATGAAATATTATGAAACGTGGTCCATCGAGTGTTGAGTGTTGGAACCTTTAGTGAGGGATTCAAATCTTCCTTCTAGTGGTAGCTGGTAAATATGATCATGGGGTTGCAGCCCCCTTCCGGTGGGTGCGGGTAAATGCGATTAGGGGGTTAGAGCTCCCTTCTAGTGGGTGCTAAAGAATTATATAAGGTTGTATCCTTCTGTAGGTGGGTTCCTCCATACTAGTATGAGTCTAGGCCAGTACAATATTGTAATATGATTTCCTTTATAATAAAAGAAGAATACATATACGACAACAATGATGGTTTTCTCCCACAATGGGTTTCCACCTAAAAATATAGGTGTCCTCACGTGTTGTTGTTTTTCTTATGTGTGATGGTTCATTCAGTTCTTACTGTTCATGATTACTATTTAATTAAAGGCTAATGAAGTAATTATACACTAGATAAAGTTGAATAGTTAATGAAATAAACGATAAATTAGTAATTTGGATATATGTGGTCTTCTTTTATCACAATCATATACATATGTTGGTTTCCTGAATGACAGTAGTGCACAGAAATATGAATATGAAATTTAAAATTTGAAGTGATTTTAAAATATTGATTCAGGCCCCCCCCCCCTCTTAGTAATTTTCCCAACAATTAGTGTGATAAGGGTCACTTTAGTTGAAGCTTAACTAGTTGGAGTGGATCAGGGATGATGGGAAAGAAGAATATAGATCAAAGGAAGGAGTGAGATAAATTTGGCAGTGACAGTCATATATCAGATGCAGTAACTATTATAGACGTTAGCAAATATTCAGTCTTGGAACCACCCCACTTTCTATTGATCAAGAATGAAGAAGACAATAACAAAGAATTATCAAGTATGGGGTTTTGTAGTAAATTTGGCCCATTTCCTTGCCTACGTAAGAATGATGATATTGAGGATGAGAATTAATCAAGTGAACTCACTCTCATGGGTAATAGTGGAAGTAGCATTCTAAAGAGAAAACAAATTCAAAAATTATGGCCCTAGAAATAAAAGAACAAGGAAAGTCTGAAAAATGGACAATGCAGGTATGCCTATACTAAGTAATGATAGTTATCAAGAATGTATAGAAAATTTGAAGTCTAGTCTAATGAATCTTGGATATAATGTTTGGTATTTAGTATGCAACAATTTCACTAAAATTTCCCCATCAGACGTAGAAGTGAAAAAGAGTAATAAGGCATTAAGTCATTTCATTAATAACATAACTAATGTAGCATTAAAAAGGGTTATGAATTATGCAACAAAAAATGAAGTATGTGATAACCTACAGGAAATCCATGCAGGAGAAACAAAGGAAGATTTTTCATCAAAAGAACCAACATGTAATCTTTCTTCTAAGGAAAATAATGATGTATCAAAAGATGAGTATGCTATGTCATGTGGAGTCACTGATTTAGAAGAAGAAAAACTAGATGAAGTCTTTAATCTTAGAATACAACTTGATTTTTCCTTTAAAAGGATTAATAATCTTAAGGATATGTTGTAGGCATGTGATAACAAGGATCATAGCAAACCGGTAAATGTTGCAGCAAAATCTAAACAATATTGTGAATGTATTGAAGGTGGGATTGTCTCTCTAAGAGTAGATTTTGAAAATTAAAACAATTGAAATGAAGAAATACTTCAAGCATTTGAATAACAAGAGAATGGGATAAAGGAAGACATGATAAAATTAAAGGAACAAATTGAAGAAGGAAGAATGGTGGAAGGAGGAATGAGGAAGCATCATATAGAAAAGGAAGAGAAATACCAAAGAATGGAGGTTGAGGTAAACATTCTAAATGGTAAATTAGAAGAAAAGAATAAACACTTGAGATTTCAATATAGTACTAATATTTTGGATAACATTCTTAGTAGTCGAAGGACTCCTTGCATTAAATCTTGTCTTGTTTTTCATGAAACTGTAAAATGAGAATCTAGTTCATAGGCTTGTGAAAGGATATTGCTCAATAAAAAATATGAAATTCTTATTAAAGAGATAATATTTCAACCATATCTATATCCAAGAAAGATGAATTTTCAAAATAAATCATATGCTAAAAACAATAGAAACATTAATCGGTTCTCTCCTCTAATCATTAATGTTCAATTCTTTGCATGTAGTCATTATGGACATGTTGCAACCAATTGCAGAAGCAGATTGTTTCAATCTCAAGAAATTATTCATCTCACAAGAAGATCATTAGCTCCCATGTACTGAACTTTATTTAAGGGATATTGTTTTACTTGCAACATATTTAGTTAGAAAGTTATTGATTGCAATAGAAGGAATATGAAACAAAAATATTATGATTCCTCTACTCCCTTTTCTGGTCATACAAGATGTTATGCTCATAAAAAGTTTTGGCATGTAGCAAAATATTTTCAGAAAAAAATAAATGGAGTGCCACACACAACATGGAAACAAATCAAATAAGAATGTTGTGGTCAAAATACTCGAGAAAGACGAATCCACCAACATTTCTCATAATGTTGTGTAACCAGCTCCAAAAATAGAAGAAAAGAGATATCAACGCCTTAGAAATAAGCCACTTCGAGGGGGAAAACTCCAATACATTACATAAATGAACAATTCTTGGATGATACAATTTACAAAACCTCCTTTCTATATATATAGGAGTCCATGGGGCCATAATGTAATCCTAGTGGGCCACAATGTAATCCTAGCCGACCTAACAATAATAATGTAAGGGCACAATAATAACAATATGGGGGTTACAGGGGTACAATAATAACAATAAGGGGGGCTACACTAACATAATAAGGGGCTACACTATTAATATAGGGATTTAACATGCCCCTCTCCTTCAAACAAGTGTTGTCCTCAACGCTTGATTATTTCTTGATGCTTCTGTATAAAATTCTCATCCTCCCATGTGAAATATTCTACAGGAAAGTTCTTCCACTTGCTGAGATACTCTGAAATTGATCGTACTTGTTGAGTTCCTGTTTCTATGACTGCTTCATAGATTCTTTCAATATGATGTTGATCTTCCTGTTGTTTCATTAGATTCTGCACCAAAGTTGGGTTATCCTTTGAGAGTTCGAGAACTTGTTGTTGATGCTCGATGTGATCTTCCACTAATTTATCATCCATATTTTCTATTATTTGATCCTTCAAACCATCCAACTTAGCCTCCATTTCTGCTTTTAAACCATCTATTTCATCTTCAATTGCTCTTCGTAAGATTGAAACTTGTTGTACTTGGTACCGTAATTTTGATATCTCATACTGCAACTCTTCCTCTTCATGCATCATAGTATAGCTTTTTCTTGCTTTTGAGGAGCTCGATATTGAAATTGGATTATCTCTACGATTGTAGCACTTCAATATTTTAATTTTGGTACCAACGTAGTCCTCTGAATTATCTTTTGAATGCCATAGGTCTGACCTGATTTGGATTCTCCAAGGCAAAGTTGTATCCAATCTCCCACAATGACCTAATTCTGGACTAGTTCAGTAGAGTGAACTTGTACAACTTGCCACGTGTCACTGTTTCATCATTCATCTCTGAAATTGATAGCAAAGCAGCTACAGTCCGTGCACTTGTGACCAATTTTTGCGGCACTCAAAGCCGATGCCCAGAGAGAGAGTTATTGAACTTTTCCCATGATCAACTCTTTGAGATGAAATTCAAGAGCCTGAAAAAACACTACCTTCCACAAATCATATCTCCCAAAATATTGTGAACCAAGCTCTGAAAGTTTTAGAAAATATTCCTCGGGATTTCAGCTTCGCATCATACGAATTTCGGATTACGAACCTTCGTAGAAAAAATTTATAACGCAAATGTCACGATGACTGTTTAGGAGCTGAAAAAAGACCTAACTTCCACATTTCATATCTCCGAAAATATTGCGAACCAAGCTCTGAAATTTTTAGACGATCTTCTTCAGGATTTAGCTTCGCACCCTAAAAATTTCGGCTTCTGAAACTTCGTAGAAAAAAATTTATAGCGAAAATGCCACGATGACTTGTTTGGAGCAGCGAAACCCTAGAATCCAAAGCTCTGATACCAAATGTTGTGTAACAAGCTCCAAAAATAGAAGAAAAGAGATATCAACGCCTTAGAAATAAGCCACTTCGAGGGGGCAACCTCCAATACATTACATGAATGAACAATTCTTGGATGATACAAATTACAAAACCTCCTTTATATATATAGGAGTCCATGGGGCCATAATGTAATCCTAGTGGGGCCACAATGTAATCCTAGCCGACCTCACAATAATAATTTAAGGGCACAATAATAACAATATGGGGGTTACGGGGGTACAATAATAACAATAAGGGGGGGCTACAATAACATAATGAGGGCTACACTCATAATATAGGATTTAACACATAAAATAATAAGCGAGAAAGAAGAATAGATAAGGTGTGGTATTGACAACTGTGGTATCTCTCTCTGCTCATTTGAAGATGAAGATGAATGGTACATCAAAAAAAAATTCTCTCATTTTTGGAAACATGATTTTCGTTATACCAAAACCCGCAGGCATTAGTCTACACTACAATCGCCATATTTAGGATCCACGAGAGGCGATTAGTCCATGTCGCAAAACACATGGGGAGCATTGAACCCAATGTCCAACAATCTCCCCCCAAATGTGAGTTGGGTGAGTTTCGAACTCGAGACTTTTCACTCTAATACCACTTGTTGGAAACACGATTTCCATTAGACCAAAACTAACAGGCATTAGTATCCACTACAATCGCCATAGTTAGGATCCACGAGAGGCGGTTAGTCCATGTCGCGAAACACACAGGGAGCATTGAACCCAATGTCCAACACTCATCTAAGAACAGTTTTGAGTATCTCAAAGGAAACAAATATAGTAAGGTTATTCTTGGAAATAGTGCTCCAGCAAAATTTCTCGGAAAAGGTAGAGAAAAAATTAATAAGTATAGAAGAGAAGGTGATACATTAATATTTCAAGGGCTTAAGAAAAATATTGTAAGTGTAGGTGAAATGGTAGATAGAGGAAATATAATTGTGTTTACATTAACCAAATACAAGGTTATAGATGAAGAAATTGGAAATGTCATAGTAGGAGGATATAGAAATTCATACAAATTATATGTGTTTGAAGAGAAGAATTCAAGAAGAAATGAGAGTGATAGTTCCTCTTCTTCAGATTCAGAATAAAAGAAGATGGTCTCTATTGTAGTACATTGTTCTTAAAAGAATACGTCTCATAGTGACTGCAGAAATGATGTGAGGTACATGACCTCATGAAGAGCAGGCGATGGTTATCAGGTCCTCAAGATCAATGATGTATTATCTCAGGGGGATCTATACATATTTACAACTTGATGTGGATTTTGTCTTATGGAAATCAAACCTAGGGATAAGTATGCTTTCCCTAAGTGCGGTGGTGCACTTAGAACAACAAAAAGAAAGATATCTGACCTTTTCCTTAAAATTAATAGATAAAGGGAGGGAAAACTACTTGTAATATGTTCACTTTTCCTTGCATCTCTCTGTTGCTTCCGTTTCTCTCAATATAACTGAACTCACCTGATTGATACCTGCAATGGAAAATATAAGACATAAAAAAACATAAAGGCAATACGATCTATTCAAGTTAAACAAATTCAATCGATTAAATTCATAAATACACATATAACATCATTGACACGTGCATTAGGAAAGGAAAAAATGTCTTTATTATGAAGTATAAGGAAGAGTAAAACTAGTTGATCGATTAGTTGTCACTCATCTAGCTTTAGTCCTATCCTCATCACATCCAGCATCAACAATCCAACAACATCACAATACATGCACAATACCTCCAAGAGTTGTGATCTCACTAGCATAAATCTACTTAATACAAATTCTTTCTCTCTTGTGCACTATGACCAATGCTCTATTTATAAGTAGAGGAAGGTAGTTTGACATAAATGAATCATTGAATGGATTTCCTAAAAATGGATGAAGAGGTTTCCTTATCCATGGGAATAGGAGGATAAGAGGTTTAATGGCTCCATGTTTTCCATATTCAAATCTATCAGATGAGGTGAAAGCTGGAACAACTTTTGAAAGCCACTAAAGGTTGGGAAGATTCCCGGAATCCAATGAAAAATTCACTCCTAGTCGACCAACACACTCTAAAGTGGGTCGAGATCCTCTGCAATGTAGCCTTGCATGGGAGAAGATGCTCTACAAAGCAGTTACAATTTTCTAGGGGTGTGTTGATGGCTCAATGGGGCACTTCAACTGGCAGCTAAGCAGTGAAAATTTCATGAAGGAAAAAAACCAATGGAATGACTTGTTTAGGGCATGTAGAAAATAATTTAGAGTATGGTAGACTGTAATGGATACTGATATTTTTTTTGGGATGATGGAAAAATTGACATGTAATAGTTGCCCCCTAAAGAATGAAGTAAAAAATGATAATTTTGAGTGATTTATTTATGATTTTATGAGGAGGATCTAAAGTGGACAGTGACTTACATCAATTACAATACATTACATCATGATATTTTTTCATCTTGGACATGAGTTACTGAGGGAGGCATATCCCATAATCATGACATAAACTATCATAACATCAGAAAGTCATCTACAGATAAATACTTTTCTACAGATATAGACCCATGATAGGATGACCATCTGAGTAATGACCATTGTACGGTTGATTTGGTACTACTCCTGAAATCGCATCCCGGATGGATGAAACTAGATCCGTGGTCTTCTATCTTGTTCACTCGATTTCTTAAGTACGAGTCTAACCATGTGAATATGTGATATGAAGTCAAACATGGGAAGACACCATCTGATTATCAACCAATGATGTGAGCCATTAACAGACGTGAGAGAAACAATCGTTGATGATAATGGCTCTCAAGTTACTACAATACATTCTGCATGGTGTGAATAGACCATTTGAAGTTGAATACCATACAAAGTCTTTCGGTCGAAGGCCTGTGATTTCAATCTATGGTTGGAAGCAAGAATCCTACCATTGATGTAAGCAAGCTCCAAGTTACTGAAAGATTGTTTCTAAGTCAACTTCCTGGATGATGAGCTGATGTCGACAGGAAGCAACTCGCCACATGAGGGCATTGATGCTTCCCCCATCAACGACATGACATGAGAGTAATGATTTTAGAGACAGAATGTGACTGATGAAGCAATGTCAGGGATGGTGGTCATGAAATGAAGGTTAATGAGTATTGTAAAGGATGAGGAATAATTGAGTGACTTCTCTTGAACATATCGACAACACTGAATGAATTGGTAGAATTTGACCCAAAACTGAAGTGATGGATGGTGTGATATATCATAGGTATGATAGACCATCAAGCAGATTACCCAACCCAAAAATCATGGAGATGAAGTGAATAAGTTTCATGTTCAAGAGCGACTTTCTACCATAAAGTGTTTTATCCCTTTCCAATTTTTGCCAATCATTGTTGACCAGTACCTCTTTATTTTTTAACAAGCTTGAGGAGGATAACATATTCTTGATGTACAATTCTACCCTTCGGGTGAATCCATTTCTATTTTATGCTTTAACGAGTCTAGCGAAGGTAAAAATTGATCTTGTCATGATGGGAAACTTCGTCGCTATTTGATGCTTTAACGAGTCTAATGGAAATGACAACTTGGTTCTTTTTCATGTTTAGAGAGTTTGAAAAAGGGACGAAAATAAAACTCCACAAGTTCATTTTCGTATAATGGTCCCTCAAATCCAAAAAATCTTAAAATAATACCTGAGAGAACCTCCTAGCCATGTTTGACTAGGTTTTTCCTTTTTCGTAAACATAATCTATCACATTCCGAAAAAGGGTTAAACTAATACTGAGTAAATTTTGTTTTAATTCCTTTTACAAACTCGAAAGGACAAGTGCTCGACAATATTTTCATATTTTGAGAGTCTAAAAAGAGCTAAAAGAAAAATCCAGGGGGGTTCCTTTTTCATGTTTAACAAAGCTCGAAAATGAGATAAAAGTGTGCTTTGGGTTCCTTTTTCATGTTTAACAAACCTAGAAAAAGAGATAAATGTGTGCTTTGTGGTTTCTCTTTTTCGTAAGTTTTTACGAGTCTAAAAAAGTGATAAAAATAGACTCATATCACCAACTTTCAATATAATTTAGAAGCAGGAAAAGACGAAAAGAACTTGGCATTTTCATGTTTTTACGAGAATGAAAAGAATAGCAAAAGAAACTTTGGATTTTCATGAGTTTAACGAGTCTTGAAAAAAATAACCGAAATGGAATCGAGATAGGTTTCATTTTTATACAAGCTTGAAACACTGGAAAAATTATTCTTGAGAGTAGTTTCATTTTTACAAAATCTTTAAACAGAGAAAATTGTGCTTGAAATAAGTTTGTTTCATTTTTACAAAAGCTTGAAACAAAGGAAAAATCATGCTTAAAAGTGGTTTCAATGCCCCCAAGCGTAACCTTCAAGGGAATATGGCATCCTAGCTTCATTTAATTCACCTAATTAGACTACAGGTGGATGGAATGAACATAATTTACAAGATCTAGCAGCTAGAGATTCAACTCAATCAGGAGAGGATTTGTTTCATTTTTTAACAAGCTTGACACAAGAAAATAACTATGCTCATGGGAACCTGTTTCATTTTTTAATGAGGTTGACATAGTAAAAGAACTATCCTCAAGAGATGATTGATTTTTTAATGAGGTTGACATAGTAAAAGAGCTATCCCCATGACCTGATTCATTTTTTAATGAGGTTGACACAGTAAAAGAGCTATCCTCATACATCACCCAGCCTATCTATTTCAGAATCATTGGAAATCTTCCTTAAGTTAGATGAAGTGGAAGATGTCATATTGTAGGTCTCTATATTTGCGATTTCCGTCGATACCGCAGGTGACAGTAATGAAAAGGTTCCCATTAGTGAAGGATCCTTAAAGAGTCCTACACCAATGTTCAGAGACTTGGGTGTTTTCAAAATCATTGAAGATGAAAAAATAGAAGTTGCCGCATCTGTAACATATGGTACAGTCTAGGATGTTGTCTCTTCCATGGTTAAATAACCAAGGAAAATACTCTAAAAAATCTATGGAAACTTCAGAGTGAACAGGATCAACAGAAGCAGACTAGGTAAAATGATGAAAATACAGATATGAATAAAGCCCTGACCCAAAATGAGTGGGAGATGAAGGGGTTATCTCTTCTTGAAGTTATTACTCTATCGAAATCAAACCAGGTGGAAGCACTTCACCGTCAGGCTTGAGATAAATTTCAGGCGGTAAAATCTATGGTAAAGAGGAATATTACTCGATAATTATGGATGACTGAGGATAAGATGGTTGCAGCAAAACAACTTCTTGTTGTTCAAGTTTTTGATCAACTACCGGATCAACTTCTAGTTGAACAAGCTCGGGTTCTGTATTTACCATTTCACTGGATTGAATTTCACTGTCCTCAGGTAACTGTGAGGGTTCTGTCTCGACATTAGAAGATAAAACAGGATCAGTCTAAAAGACTCGAGACTCAGTACTCAAAGGACCAGATGTCTCTGTTATCTTAGATGATGTAGCACCAAGAGTTCCAGAGGTACAAGAATCGGTAGGACAAGTGAGCCTTCGTCTACTAGGTGTAGATTTTAGTGGTAATGGTGGTTTATTCACTATTGTACATGAAAAATGGGGAAAGGGTTGATCTTATTCCATGATTGATGATTGATTTTATACAAAAATGAATAAACAAAAGGAGGGTAATGCTAGGAAAAATGTTTACCAAGCAACTGTGAACTGCAATATACTGACCCAAAAAACTAAGGACTTATGTACGTGCAGACAATCTCCCTAAATGTTATGTTTGGTGTATCACAAGTAAAAGGAAACTAACTCGGTTAACTATTGATGGTAACCAACCTAAATTTTTCCTCCCAAATATACATGAAGGTATGTGGAGGCCCAATCCGTATTAGCGTTGTCTAATGCAAAACCGCACAACGAGGGCATCCCCTTATACTTTTCGTACTAGAACACCGCCCAATATACCCAAAAGTATGTGGACGAGCTCTGATATAATTACGTACGTGGAATGAGGTATCACACTTAGAATGTATCACAGAAAATTAACGACAATTGCTATGTTTAACGACGCTGAAATACGTCTTCTAGCCTAGACCTCTAAATGTTATCGTTAATGCTACAATGATTCCTTAGATAAATTCAGATAAATTTTATGTTGATCTTGATTATCAATTTTTCTTTCAGGTTCATTGTGAGATGTATTGAAAATTCATAGAATGTAATTAAAATGATAAGCATTCATTTCAAATTGATTTTCGACAATGAAAAAATAGCTATAAGGGATAGAGCAATCAGATTGTATGCAATCAACAATGAGCACATCTAAATGAAATTTCCCTAAACTATTCCTAAGCATCACTCACAATCCCTATATTCAAATGCATGTTTTTATTTTCAATTTATTTTAAGTATAGATGAATGAAAAAACAAACTAATGCACAAACAATCACTCAAAACATTCAAGAGAAATGGATACTGAAACAACAATTCCTCTTTTTGAAAATAACTAATTGATCAAATGTAAAATTTAACTTTGGAACTATTCCGCAATGACAGAAAAAAAAAGAAACATTGATCAAACAAATCCAAAGAGAGGAAACAAGAGTAGAGGCAATCTGGTCTCTATAGGGAATCAATCACTCAAAACTTCAGCAAGAAAGACACTGACATGAATTGGAAAAAGACAAAATATGATAGATTTTGGTTCGTCACAAGGAAAACGAGCCCCTAAATGGGAGACAATGCATTGCAGAGCATTGCCCCTAAGCTAGCAATGTTATGCAGAGAACTGTGTCAAGACCAATAGTGTGTTGGTGCCATAAGACTCTCTGAAAAAGAAATCAAACACACTACTTTTGCTAAGGCACATTTAAATGATTGAAAATAGGCAGGTAAAGTCTACAAGATGTTGATGGACAAGGACAAAACCACTAGGGATGATCTGTCGATCCCCAGTGGAGTCGCCAATTTGTTTTACGGAAATCAAACCTACGAATAAGTATGGCTTCCTTAAGTGTGGTGGTACACTTAGAAAAATAGAAAGAAAGAAATATGGCCTTTTCCTTAAAATGAATAGATAAAGGGAGGAAAACCTACTTGTAATTTGTTCACTTTTCCTTGCCTCCCTTCATCGCTTCCGTCGCTCTCAATCTAGTTGAACTCACATGATTGATACCTACAATGGAAAACAAAAGACATAAAACAAAATAAAGGAAATATGATCTATTCAAGTTAAACGAATTGAATCTATTAAATTAATAAATACACATATAACATCATTGGCACATGCATTAGGAAAGGAACAAATGTCTTTATTATGAAGTACAACGAAGAGTAAAACCAGTTGATCGATTCACTGTCACTCATGCAACTTTAGTCCCATCCTCATCGCATCCAGCATCAACAATCCAACATCATCACAATACATGCACAATACCTCGAAGAGCTGTGATCTCACCAACATAACTCTACGTAACACAAATTATTGCTCTCTTTTGCACTAGGATTAGTGCTCTATTTATAAGTATATGAAGGTAGTTTGACATAAATGAATAATTTAATGGCTTTCTTAAAAATCGATGAAGAGGTTTCCTTGTTCATGGAAATAGGAGGATAAGAGTTTTAATGGCTCCATTGTGTCCATATTCGAAGCTATCAGATGAGGTGAAAGTTGGAACAACTTCTAGAAGCCACTAGAGGTTGGGAAGATTCCTAGAATCCAATGAACAATTTGGTCCTAGTCGAAAAACGCACTCTAAAGTGGGTGTAGATCCTCTGAAACAAAACCTTGCATGGGAGTAGATGCTCTACAAATAAGTTACAACTTTCTAGGGTTGCATTGATGGCTCAATGGGGCACTTCAACTGGCATCTAAGTAGAGAATTTTTCATGAAGGAAAATCACCAATGGAATGGATTTTTTATGGCATGTAGCAACTAATTTTGAGTATGATAAATGGTAATGGATACTGATTTGTTTTTTGGGATGATGCCCAAATTTACCTGTAATAGGTTTTTTTACTAACATTGAATTTGATGTAGTAACAGTGAAGAAGAACTTATAGTGTGGGCTCATGGGGAGTTGAGACTGTAAATTACTACAATTCACTTTCTGTACATGGATTACATGAATTACAGTCACTTATATGCATGATTTTTTATCTAAATAGTCATGTATGCTTTTCCAAGCTGAAGAAATAGTGGGAAACACTCAGGAATAGTTTATGATATGCCTCAATCAGTTATTATTTGACTTTCTAGTTCTGACATTGATTGGTTACAATTTGTTGATGATGCTTAAATGTTTCTTAGAAATGATATTGGTTTATGACAAGTCATGAGTTGCTGCAATATGTCATTACTGCTTTGGTTCTTTTGATGGATTTTTTTATTTATGAAAT
Organism: Pinus albicaulis; assembly: GCA_034641835.2. Lineage (NCBI taxonomy): Eukaryota > Viridiplantae > Streptophyta > Pinopsida > Pinales > Pinaceae > Pinus > Pinus albicaulis. Next base: position 553,719,740 of record CM076581.1, on the reverse strand, counting down.
TGGACATGATCATACCTGCCTGAATAGTTGGCACAGGTTCATGGGGAGCATTTTCTATGCTTCTAATAGTGTATTGTTGGAATTATGATTTCTTGAGCATTTCTTGTTGCATAAAGATGTTCATAATAATTATATATCATTGGTGATGTTGCTGAAGTCATGGATTATGAGTATATGTTGCATAAGTTTCACTTACTAAAATTAATCCTACACAATATACTTGATGAAGAAGATGTGCATGCTATGGTTTATGATTCACTCACTACTTGGTGAAATTTATATGTTGTTGTCATTATGTCTTCCATGATGCATAAGTTGCATATGGTGAAGTTATGGATGATGCCTATATACATTGCTTTAACTACATGTGAAAATTTTCTAGGATGTTTTTCTTAGTTTTCACATATGTTGGTGATACATGGTGATGATACATGTATATGTTATCCATATGATACATTTGATGATATATATGTTTCTTGAGAATTTTTGGCTCTTCATATATAGATCATGAGGATCTTGATGATACAAGATCAGAGATATGGGCTACTAACATAGCTTGGTTGATGATGATGAGTTCATACATATTGCTATATATATGTGAATGGATATCAATGAATTGTAGATAGGGATCTTATGGATGATTACTTGAGTTGCATATTAGTGAAGATGTTTATTTCATGATAATTATTCTTGTTGCACTTGATTAATGTTGAAGGTTGTCCTTATCTTTGATAGGTGCATGAATATAATATGATGACATCATGGTCCAAGGGAATGATATTGTTGCCTATGAATTATAACTTTTCATATATAAGGAAAAGGCATGTTACATGAAGTCAAGCAGATGGTTATTGATATGCTTCTGCTATAACTACTTGGGCATGTTTGAAAGAATTACATATCTAGTCAGACGTTGATACTACATTTCTCTATCTTACTTCATCATGATGATGTTCATGTTACAGGATCCTATATGGTGTATGATGGCTTTTGATGACTATCATGGTCTTGCTACCTATTTATTGAGGTTTTTGGTTTTGGTTATAAATGTCATATTTGTCTCTCTATGTAAAGGTCATGTAAAGACCCATATTGTAATCATTTTACAATTCAATCATGTATGGATTGTTGGGGATAAGTAATTTATGTATGTAATCCCATTACCTTGGAAATTTTATGTAATGGTGAGTAAAATATGTAACCCCAATGCATTGGGTAATAGATCAAAATATGAGTCCTTGGTGATTAGAAAGGCCATATCTGGTGGATTCATAGAGTCATCTAATTCATTTAAAATCCTCCAGAAGATTTAGCATATGCTCAGGGGGAGCATGATAAATGTTCATATTCATTAGATTAGTCCTACAATGACCCTCTCTACAAAGGGAGAGAGAGTCGCCATTCAACATTGGTCAGCCCTTTTCCCTTGATGTCAAATGTGGAGAGAAGCTTGGTGTTTGGAGAAGAATTCTTGGAGAAAATATTGGTGTTTTGGGAGATAAGGTTGATGCTTAGATTGGTATTTGCAGTTATTTATAGAGGGTGGTGACCAAACATCAAAGTGGTTTCCATCAAGTCCAAAGGGCGATATTGTTGGCATTATCGCTAAGGTGTTTTACTTGATGGAAACCTACTTAATAAATATGTCAAGATTATGGTAATAGGATGATTATGCAGCCTAGTACGGATGTGACAGAGAGAATGGATGAAGGAATATCGGTTCATAGATAGAGGACTGGTAAAGATAAAGTGTGATAAATTATATGTGGGTTCTGTGAAGCAAGGACGCATACATATGAAAGTATGGTGATGAAAAATAGTGTGCATATTCCGCACCATGGTAATTGGAATATCGGGGATCTTTACCATGGTATTGGCCCATAGTAATGAGTGTGACAATGGATATTTTATCCCATCAAATAATATCATCGACATTACTAAGGGATTTTCCTAAGTTATTCAATAAAGCTTATGTTATATAAGGAGATGGAGATTGAGGTGTTAGGGGTACAAATTATGGGTTATTAATGAATGATTTGATCTGAAAGAGGTGTGCACTAAGGAGCATGGAGGAGGTTTGGACCTGGTAGATCTAAAAGAATAGTAGAGACTAATGAATATGCTTTGTTGATATTTTATGATTATGACTAACAATGAAAATAATATGTGGTGGTAATGATACTCTAAAATGGATATGTGATGGTAAGGGTTGTGAATTATATGTTATGGTTGCAGATAAGGCATAATTCAGTGATTATATGTTGGTTTACCTATGAGAGGTCACATATATATGCGGATCTACTTCTGGATAGTCGCGTATATATTTTGTGAAATTTCATAATATGTCAACAAGTGTCAAGCATGAGAAGTATGTACATACGCTGATGTCCTTTGCAAAAGTCATGTATACATGATATGGTTTTTAGTATAAGTTTTTAATGACGTTTGACAAGTTATTTTATGTTTTCTATTGTTTTTCGATGATGTCTCTCTCATAATAATCTATGTTTGAAAATAATAATTGGTTTGAACTGATTATGGTATAGAATGTTGACTAGTGATGATGTTGTTGTATGGTGATCGGTATTTGGTTCAGTGATCTTTGATGGTTTCAGTATGTTATTAATTCAGTGGCATAGTGATTAAAATTCAGTTATCAATGTGTTCATATATGTACACAGGTAGTCTTCAGGGGAAGCACATACATACATCGGTATGATTCAGAACAGTAGTGTATACCTTCTGAAATATGATTGATCAGGGTTTGCAATGACATGATCTGATTTTTGTGATTAATAGTATATGGTACGATATTCTATGATATGGATTTATTTTATCTCACTACATTGGTTGACTAAGATTCAATGGTTGGTTGTTTCAATGATTGATTTGATGTTTCAATTGGGTCAGTAATAGAGTGATTTGATACAATGATTGCTTTTAGTATTTTTATCTTATATTGGGCATAAATGATGGAAGTGGGTCTAGTATGAAAATATGATGAAAACTGGCCTACAAGTTTGATTATTTGAGTCAGGAGGATCCAGTATGAAATATTATGAAATGTGCTCCAGAGATATGTTGAGGGTTGGATCCTTTACTGAGGGAGTCAAATTTTCCTTCCAATGGGAGCTAGTATATATGATCAAGTAGTTGGAGCTCCCTTTTGGTGGGTGATGGTAAACGAGATCAGGGGGTTCGAGCTCCCTTCTAGTGGGTTCTAAAGAATGAGAGAAGGTTGTATCCTTCTGCGGGTGGTTGTTTGCATACTCATATGAGTCTGCACTAGTATAATATTGTAATATGTTTTCCTTTATAATAAATTAGAAGAATACATAGATGAAAAGAGCTATGGTTTTCTCCCACATTGGGTTTCCACCTAAAAGTATTGGTGTACTCATGTGTTTTTTTGTTGCTTATGTGTTATGGTTTATTATATTTGTACTCCTCATGATTAATGTTTAATTAAAGGCTATTGAAGTAATGATACACTGGATAAATTTGAACAGTTAAGAAATAAATGATAAATTAGGTATCTCAATACACGAGTTTTGCTTTGATCACAATCGTATACATACGTTGGTTTCCTGAATTACAGTAGCGTACAAAAATATGAATAATAAATTGAAAATTTGAAGTGAGTATAAAATATTGATTCACCCCCCACCACCCTCTTAGTATTTTTCCCAACAAGATTTGGTTAAGCCCAATCTATTGTTGGGTGGTATGTGGAAGTCCCTGACTTGGTTTCATTTTGCATATTTTTTTAAGAACTATTTTCCTCTTGTATTTTATGGGTAAATTTACTTTTTATTATGTGGATTTAATGGTTGTTCTATCATTGATATTTCTCTAGTTATACATTGATTATAATCATGGTTTATGTAACAACCCTGGGTTAAAACTTCATCTAATAAAGTTAAGAAAGACAAAATAATACCATGGTCATGGGACACATATTCCAAGTTGAATGTTGGGAAAAACATTCTAGTGGATGTCACTTTTAGTTTATTATGGATAAGGAAATTGGAAAAGGAATTGGAAAAGGCTTTGAAAAGGAAAAGAGGCATTAATTGGAATTTTATTTATGAAAATAAAGGAAAATAGGAGAAAAGGGAGGTGAAAGGTCATACATTTTCATGAGAAGGAAATTCAAGGAAAAATGAAGGAAAATGAAGAAAATAGAGGCCTCAATGATAAAAATGCTTATGAGGATTAGTTCATGGATTTTTTTGTTTTAGCTTTTTGTCAGCTTTAGCTTGGAGCTCTCTCTTCTCTCTCTCATACTCTTGGGTACTTGGAGTTTTATTGTAGCACTCTTGGAGGAGTGTGGCATACTGGGGATTTGGAGCAAGAAGGAAAAGAAAAGAAGGAAAGTGTAAGAGGACAACGAGATCAAAAACTACAACATGTTTTTCTTACAGGGACTGTGTTGCATGTATGAATTCCTTGATACTTTTTGCATGTGTGGCACATGCATGTGTTTTCTTTGTTATGATATATCATTGGCATGGAATATTTCCTAGATTGACACTCATTTTGCCTAGCCTTTCCATTTCCTGGATATCCATGGTGTTGTGGGTTTTACATTTTTTTTTTGGTGGTAGGTGCTCATGTTCCTTATGGATGTGGTTGAGTTACTAGTTCCTAGAGCCTTGGTTGGACAAATGCTCTAGAATCACTGTAACAACTTGGGTTGACTTACTAGACCTGGAATACTTGGTTGGAAAAATTATCTAGAAGCCCTGTAACAGCTTGGCTTGAGTTACTAGTCCTGTAATCCTTGGTTGGATCAATGCTATGGAGCCCTTGGTGGGTTGAGTTACTTGTCTTAGAAGCCTTTGTTGGAAAAAAAATATGGAGCTCGACGACAACTATGCATTGAGTTACTAGTCCTAGAAACCTTGATTAGAAAAACGCTCTGGAGCCTAATGGCAGTTGTGGGTTGAGTTACTAGTGCTAGAACCCAGGTTGGAAAAAACACTCGAGAGCCCTGGATAGCTTCGATGGAGACCGATTTTGTGATGGTTAGTGATGTCCGATCGTGAGGTGGAATCACTAGTTAAGGGTTGAGGTGTTTTTTCCTCTCAAATCCGTGGTTTGGTTTTCTTGGTTTATTCCATGAGATCCCACATTCATGCTTGGAATATAGTGTGGGGGTGATTGGTTGAAAGAGAGATTTGGCTCATCACAATATATGGTCGGGTGGTATGTGGAAATATCTGACTTGGTTGGCATTTTCATATGTTAATAAGAGGTATTTTATATTTTGATTCAGGTATATGTGTATTGATTATGATGGTGAATCTATGGTTTAGTTTCCATGGTTTAAATGTTGGTCACATGATGTATATTTTTTATGGATCTTGAAATGTTTGATGAATATATGAATAGATTATAAATGCATGAACTAATAAATGATATTGCATGTATTATAAGAGGTAATTAAACCCTCTTGAAATTTATCATATAAGTATGAAGTTCCTATGTTCAAATGTGTTTTTATGACTTGTAGATGACATTTTCATGATGTGTTTGACGAAATGTTTTCATGGATAGGTTACGGTTAGGCCAAGTCCTTTATCAAGTTTTATGTTAGAATATTTTTCTTTGGGTAGTTTATTGTTTTGGAAAGTCTCATAATGTTCTAGGCAATGACCTGGTCTGTATCCCTGAAAAGGTGGCACAAATTTCGTGATTTGAGCACACAACTAACCTAAAAATACTATAGTCACCTCCTTGTAGTGGTTATGCATGTGAATGGAGGCATAAATTTGCATTGATGTAGGCTTATGCATGCAATTAGTAGTCCAAATCAAAGATAATAAAATTCAACTTAGCGTTTGGACACCTCAATGGGCGGTTTAGCCCTTGGGGGTCTTGTTGCACCTGAGGAAGAAGGTTTTTTTTTTTTTGTCGTCGGAGGTTGAATAATATCATAGTAACTCTCTATCAAATGTTTACCCCGATGGACCAGTTGGCTTGGGTAAATGTGGGAGGAGAGCGTTACAGGGTGGTATCAGATCATGGTTCAACCCTTTGACTGGATGGGAGAAATATGGGTTTCATGCATGCATGTAGGTTGTATGTATGCTTCTTATGTATGCATGGTGATGGTCATTGTTACAGTTGTGTTGTCATGTAAAAGTTGAGGATGTTGATGTTGGGATCTATTTGGCATGAATTCATGTCGGTTGTATATGTATTTGTTATGCATGTCAGTGTTTATATGTTGTTATACATGCATTTTCATGGTTATGGTTATCTATGCATTGTAGATCAAGCATGAATCATGGTGGTTATTATGTAATTTGCATCATCATGATGTTGTTGGAATGTTATGATGTTGATATGTTGGATGAGATAGAGGAGGAGAAGGTTATTAGAGAGAGGTTGCAGCATTGGACCTTTGGGTAAGAGAAGATTGTCATATGAGTTTGTATGTTGGGTATGTAGGTATGATGGTTGATGTTTGTTATATGCATTATGGTTATATATATCACTGTCCTTATATTTTTGTTGTGGTTACATGTATCATAGATGCCAATTGTCTAGCTAACTTGTTTTTATATGCATTGCAATCATAAAAATGATGATTATGGTCATTAAATTTCAGATCTTGATGTTATATGTATCGTGCTAATCTCGATTGACCTATGAAGATGGTTATGGTTATGATATTAAAGTATGAGTCGATATATTTGCGATATTTTTGCATACCAAAATGGACTGACTATGTAGATATGATAGTCTCCACCTATGAAGTTTATTATGTTGCCGATTTGGTTTATCTAACACGGTATGTTTACATGTTGTTTGAATGTTTGAATAGTGGCATCATATGAGTATGTGTCTATAATATTGCATGAAGAAATGATATTTTTTTAAGATAGTAGTACTAACATAATATGTGTTGAGATTGTTGATATACACTTGAGTGCAAGTGGGTGCTATTTGTAGTTTTATGACTTATGATTATGAGTTGATTATGACATGGTAGTTTGTCTTTGTAAAGGTTGATTTCAATTAATAGACATGATGTCCTTATCTTTGGAATACGTGAATGACATGTGTGAGCAGTTGCGGGGTAAAATATTTGGTATTAGCATGACAAGATAATAGTTGATTTTTTTATATAACTAACAGTTTGGTGATGTGATAGTAGATAATAAGACTCAATTTCAACAAGGGAAAATTTAAAAGAAATGAATTGGGTGAGAATTACTTTGGCTATGTTTGGAAACCACAATTCCAAAAAAATGAGTGCTTTGCATACAAGAAGTATTTTTAACCTTTATTTTGTTTGACATTGTGTGGCTATGTGTTTATATTCATGAATATGTGTTTGTACGATATATTAGTTAGTTTCTAGTTATAGTTGGAATCATCAAGGGATTGGATTTCCTTGAGAGATGATATACGTACGTGTTCAATTACAAGGAATCATGCTTGGCATAGTAAGGTAAGGTAACCGGTATATTGTTATATTCATTTAGACATTGGAATTTATGTGTTTATGGCCTTATGATGCAAGGAATTGCATGACAAAAGAGACAACCATGAAATCTTGATGAAGGCTTTGGTTGAGCTTTCCCTTATAGGAATTGGGAACCATGGGGATTGAGTTATGGTGTTTTTGGTTAGTTTTGTTCTTTTCGTGTTGATATATTTTCTATATTGTGGCATACCAATATGGAATGATTGTGCATATGTGATAGTATCCCCATGAGATATATTGAGGTATGAAGTTGATTATGTTTTCGATTTGGTTTATCTAACATTGTATGTTTACATGTTGTTTGAATGTTTGACTAATGGCATCATATGAGTATGTGTCTATAAGATCGCATGAAGGAACAATATTTTTTTAAAGATAGTTGTACTAACATAATATGTGCTGAGATAATTGATATACACATGAGTGCAAGTGGGTGCTAGTTGTATTTTTATGACTTATGATTATGATTTTATTATGACATGGTTTTTTGTCTTGGTAAACGCTGATTTCAATTAATAGTCACGATGTCCTTATATTTGGAATACGTGAATGACATCTATGAGAGGTTGAGGGGTGAAATGTTTGGTATTAGCATGAGAAGCTAAGAGTTAATCTGTTTATATAACTAACAGTTGGGTGATGTGATAGTAGATAATGAGACTCAATTTTAGCAAGGGAAAATTTAAAAGAAATGAATTGGGTGAGAATTCCTTTAGCTATGTTTGGAAACCACAATTCCAAACAAATGAGTGATTTTCATACATAAAGTATTGTTAACCTTGATTTCGTCTGACATTGTGTGGAAATGTGTTATATTCATGAACATGTGTTTATCAGGTATATTAGCTAGTTTATAGTTATAGTTGGATTCATCAAGGGATTGCATTTCCTTGAGATATTATATACGTACGTGTTTAGCTGCAAGGAAGCATGCTTGGAATAGTAAGGTAAGGTAATAAGTATATTTCTATATTCATCTATACATTGGAGGTTGTGCATTTATGGTAGTATGATGCAAGGAATTGCATGACAAAAGAGACGACCATGAAATATTGATGAAGGAACAGGTTGAGCTTTCCCTTGGAGGAATTGGGCACCGTGGGGATTGAGTTATGGTTTTTTTTTATAGTTTTGTGCTTTTTATGTATTTTTTTTATTTGTTTGCACTTGATTTGGAGTCTTGGTTTCATTCAGTGCTTGATCATGCCACTTTGGTTGTGGTGTCATATTTCTATTGGTTTTCATGGTTTTCTTATTATTTGTTTCTTGTTCTTGCCTTTTATAATTTAAGGGTGTTGGGATTTGGTTGGATAAAGAGGAAAGTTAATGGAGCTCAGGGAGAGTTGGCTGAAACCTAATAGGTAATGTGAAACCTGGATGAAGCTCGATGCATGTATAAAGGAAAATCAAGGCAAGAGTATGATAGTTGATTGAGTTGGTTGGGTTGATTAGGATAAATGGAAAATGGAATAATAGTCATCAGAAAGGTACTAGGAAAGGTAAAGTAAATGGGCTTAAGGTAACATGCCTTCGCTAAGTTGGAAACCTTTATTATCAATATTTTTCATGTTTTGCACAGATAAAGGGAGTTCTCTTAATCTTAACCTTATGATATTTGGTAATGATGTCGTGATTATGATTTTTCTAATGTATTTATATGTATACATGTATGTATGTATGTATGTATGTATTTGTATGATAGAGTCATCAGGGATCATGATTGATTTGTATTAATTATTATATATATGTATGTATGTATGTCGTTGTTTGACATGGTCATCAAGGATCATGATTGATCAGGATGATGTTTATATATGTATATATGTATGTCATTGTCTAACGGGTTCATCAAGAATCATTCTAGTGGAGGAATTATTGCTTATACAGGTGAATGGAATGAAGATGTTACTATTTTATGAGGAATCAAGTGGGAAGATAAAATCTAACATAAATACAAGTTCAGTTTCATGATGATATGAACTAATATGATATGCTTGTACTATTCCTATGTTTATGTTATTGACATGTAATGCTGAGGGATACATCAGCATAATGGAACCAGTGTGTTCAGCGACATGCTGTAACAAGCATGAATATTGGAAAGACACTAGAAGCAATATTGATTGGTAGAGTCAGTGTGTGGTCTTTGGATGTGGGGTACTACTGTTGTATATATGTTGTAGATGTTGCCCCTGTGATGTTGTGTGTATGTGGTGTTGTGTATATGTGGTGTTGTGTACATGGTGTTTATGAATTTCTATGTATATATGGTGTTGTGTACATGTTTTTTGCGCAGTGTTGTCTACAGATGGTGTTCTGCGCATGTTTGATATGTGGTGTTGTGTACATATGGTGCTATGTTCATGTTGGATATGTCATGTTGTGTACATATGGTGTTGTGTGAATGTTGGATATGTGGTGTTGTTTACATATGGTGTTGTGTGCATGTTTCATATGAAATGTTGTGTACATATGGTGCTTTGTGCATGTGACATATGCGGTTTTATGCATACATGACATGGCGTGCATGTTTTACATATGGTGCTACGTACAAGTGGTGTTGTGTGCATGTGGTGTCATGTACATGTTGTACATGGGGTGTTGTGTATCGATTGATCCAGGTGTATATTGGTGGCCACCCGCCTATTCCACTTGGACCCCCACCATTGTTTCTTTTAGTTTTTTAGTTTCCTAAACTGTAGCACATTTACTATTTTTGGCCTTTTTTTCAGATCCTGAACTTTGAGAGCCATTTTTAAGCCCTAAACGACGTTTTTTTAGAAAACGAGAAAACACGAGTGTTTAAAATATGTTTACAGTTGAATGGTGTAGTCCCTTGATAGATATTTATAATGAGTTATTCTAGACATAAAACAGAGATCGTATGCCAAAGTTAGGATCCCAAGAAGTTGATGTACCAATTTACCCCAACGAGGCCCAACATTTTGGCAATTCATCTACTAGGATTAGATTTTTGGAAGTTTAGGGTTTTCCATTGATTTTGAATGATAAATAGACCTTTGAGCCTCATTGTAACATATTTAAGAGGCATCTAGCCACCACATCTCTTCTTAGAGATAAGCTACCATCGCCCGAGCTAGTTTATTTCCATCATGTTTGTAAGCATATTTCAGTTCTTTGATATTAATGAAATAAAGTGCTATTTCTACTTCATCTATGTATTTATGGTTATATCTGTATTCTGTTGTGTTCATGCTTAAGTCCAAATTAGTGGTATCAGAGTGGTCTTCTCTTTCTCTATTTTTCTTTACATGTCCCCAACGAGGTAATGGTATAAGGAGGGAGGCATTGAAATGGTTGAACCGTTGCAAGACCAACCTTGCAAACCCTAATGGCCTCCCATGGTAGAAGTAAATTAAGGCGAGGGAACAAGGGATCCTTTCAAAATATTTCTCGAAGAAGCCCTCAAGCAAAAAAGGAACACGATGATGGAAAACTTTCCTAGATCCTTCGGTGAATGCCCACATGCGATGCATCATCGTCTACCCATCACTCTGGAAGCCCCACTCCCTTCAAGGTACAAGTCAACTTTAAAATTCCCATATTTGAAGGATAGCTAGATGAAGATGTTGTATATAGATGGATAAATCTATTGGAAGGATATTTTTCAGTTCATGATTTTTCCAATAGAAAAAATATTACTTTTGCGCTCCTCAAAGCCACCCTCCATTTCAAGGACTGGTGGGAAAACTATTGGGAATAGAGGGATGAGAGAGAAACCTCAATGTTTTTAGCCAAACCCACGTAGAATTATTTTTGAGGTTCCATCAAGGAATAATATTACCTCGTGGGGAGATATGAGTATGAGTACATAAAATGGACTACCCTCCGGAAACAAATAGATCAAGATGTGCATGATTTGACCAATATGTTCTGTACCCTGTGCACAAATTTTGGTATCAAAGATTCAGAGAAACACTTGATGCTTAAATCCCGCAGTTTTTTGACCAAATACATTCAGAAGGAAATGGACTTCCTTGACATCTCCTCGCTTGGTGTAGCATACCAATATGCTTCCAAGATTGAGCAGAAATTGAAACAAAAGAAGCGATACTTTGGATATGCGAACCCAAAGAAGAGCAAAAGACAGAGCCTAGTCAGGACCCCCAAGGGAAACTTCTCGAAGCCGTAAAACAAGGGTGATGGGAAGGTAAAGAATGAGAAAATCAAGTGGTGTGAGTTCCGTAAAATCCCACTCACAACACGAATGAATGTAGCGCAAAGAAGGCACTAATGACCAAGTTGAAAGACTTAGAGAAAAATATTTTCTATGATTCAGTGCTAGAACCCAACAAGGGAACCAAAAAGTGTAAGTAGGTCATTAATGCAGAACCCACTACGATGGTAACCACCACCAAACTCTAAAAGGCAGAACCCAAAGATCCAGAGGAGGGGGAGCGTCTCTTCCACTCACATATGTGGGTGAAGGGTTCCCCTCTGCAGTTAATTATCAAAAGAAGGAGCCAAAATAGCCTTATTTTAGCATAGTTCATGAAGTAGCTAGGCCTACCGACCACAACACTCGCACAACCATACACCATCAGTTGACTTCACCAAGGAAGAGATATCTGCATCAACTAGTAGTGTCGCCTCCCCTACAACATCAAGCCCTTCACAGATGAATTATTATGTGATGTTTTTCCTCTTGAATTTTGTGATGTATTATTAGGACAACCATATTTATGGAATTGCATGTTGTGTATGAATATAGGACTCACACTATTATTATTTATTTTGGAACTAAGTTATACAGGATACCATAGGTAGCCCCACATACTGTCGTCCCTTTGATATTTGCTAAGAAATGTAGTAATATCATCTCCTAGAATGGGAATTTTTTTTTCTTTCTAATTCACTCTAAAAGTAAGGGGGTGATCGTGCTCCCATCCATTTCCCACGGGAAGGGTTACTCCGCACAGTAGAAGTGGGTGGATACGGTTGTGGAAGAATACAGGGACATCTTCTCCTCACCCACAGGTGTACCCTTACATTGTCAAGTCAAGCATCCGATCGATATGACTCCCAAAGAACCTCTACCCAACAGAGTTCTTCATAGCTCGACTAGTTGTAGTGTATTTGAAGTGGGTCTAGGATTTTAATCATTGTGTTCAATTGATGTTGCCATACCTCATGCGAATACACAAACATAATCCTTATATGTACTATTTGAGACTGATAAAGCAACCAACTTTATTAAACGTGTCCCACATGTTTGCCAGCAGGTTCATGACATATTGGAGAAGTTCAATGCCAAGTACAAGAAATGACATGATAAAAAACAAGTGCCACACATGTTTCTGGTTACATTTGCAGAAAGAACACCTTACTGTTACACTAAAATTTTTCACCATGACATTTAGCTATCTATATGGGTTCATCATTACCTATTTATTACTCCCTTAGAGGTCCAAAATCATAAAGTTCCTAAATCAAGTCTTAGAATTTGGAAAAATCTCATTAAAACCCTAAAAAGCTCAACTCTGCACTTTTCCTAGTCATTTCCTATGGTACCACGGTCTATTGCTATAAAAATTGCGGCACATCCCGCATGTTCTGCTCATTAAAACTGCGAACCCCTATAAAATGTGTAATAAAAAGAAAAGTAAGTTCTAGAAGCCCAACTGGTCAAATATTCTCCCAGTCGGGGCCTTCTAGAAATGCTATTTGGTCGAGCTTCGCCTCTTCCATTCATGAACCTTTATCCCTTCATAAATGGAGATATCCCTTGGCTTTTGGAGCTAAAATCCCATGATGATAGGGCTTTATCCCTTCCTTTTTGGAGCTGCAACTACCTCCCTTTTGCTATAAACTGAGACCATGTTTCAGTCTCAAGGGTACTTACTTCTTAACTTGTAGAAGAGAATTGCTGAAGAAATTATACTCTCCACATTTGGCATCATTGGCATGAGAGACATTACATACTCATAGCCATAGTCTTATGCTGATTCAGAGAGTTGGAGCCTTGTCAAACTGAGGAAAATGGCTATTCGGGACCCCGAAAGAACCTTTACAAACATCAAGGCATCAAGGTTGTAAGGTTTCTATTTTTATTCAAAGTTAATACAAATGGATTCTATTTTCTCATTGAGTTGTTCATCTATCTTTTGAATAATTTAATTCTTGGATTCCTTGATCACTAAGATAGATTATTGCTTTTGAATTATCATATCTTGCAGATGATTTTGATCTTGTTTGCTTGCCTTTGATTGCAGATCTTATGTACTGGATCGATACCTTCTGGAACGATTGGATTGAAGACCGAGTAAGAATTGGACTTCAGGTAGGAGCATCTCTCCATTGTTAATTAATAATTCCTAAGCATAATTTTTTTGAGAAAATGGTCTACATTTGTCTGTTTGTTTCTAGATATCCTTAGGATACTAGGGAGATCGCTCTTGTCCACAATAGGGATTAATTCATGTAACACTTAACAGATCCCATCATAAGATCATGGCACCTCGATATGGGCTTTACAAAATCACCAAGGCAATGGGAGACAATTATTTTGAGCTCAACATTCCCCCATTCCTTTTCTTGCACCCAGTGTTCAATTTGGACTACCTTTGTCCATACTTTCCACCATTACTAGACACTTCAGACATTACAGAACAACTCACACCAACAAAGATGACCCTCAAATGCATGGGACATGCCACAAATGATCGAATCATGGACATGTAGATCAATAACACTTGTCAGTAGAATATTCACCTGTATCAGGTTGTCAATGCTTGCTAGATCTCGCACCAACCAAAGTGTCTCACTAGGGACCAAGTTCAACAGAAGTTTCCCCATCTCATGGAGGAACTCAACACAATGTGGACCATTCTTTCCTAATGGGGGAGGATTGATCCAGGTGGATATTGGTGGCCACCTGCTTATTCCACTTGGACCCTCGCCATTGTTTCTTCAGTTTTTAGTTTTCTTAATTGTAGCACATTTTACTATTTTTGGAAGTTTTTTGGATCTTGAACTTCCAGGGAAATTTTAGGGCCCTAAACGACACTTTTTTGGAAAATGGGAAAACATGCATATCAGAGTTATGTTTGTAGTCAAAATGTGTAGTCCTTGGACATATTTTTTTAACGAGGAATTGTGCACATCAAAGAAAAATTGTATACGAAAGTTACGACCCTGAAAAGTTGATGTAGCAATTTACCCCAATGGGGCCCATAATTTTGGTGATTTAACTCCTAGGATTAGGTTTTTCAATGTTTATGGTTTTCCATTGTTTCTCAATGATAAATAGGCCCTTTAGCCTCATTTTAGTTCATTTCATAGACATGTATCCACCACATATATTCTTCGACACAAGCTACCATCGCCCGAGCTAGTTTATTTCCATCATGTTTGTAACTTATTTTAGTTCTTTGATATTAATGAAATGAAGTGTTATTTCTAATGCATCTCTATATTTATTGTTATATATATATATTGCATTTTTTTCTAAGTTTGGATCATAGGTGGTGTTGTGTACATGTCGTGCATGTGGTGTTGTGTGCACGTCGTCTAGGTGGTGTCGTGTACACATTGTGCAGGTGGTGTTGTGTACATGTTATGCAGCTGGTGTTGTGTACATGTGGTACTATGTACATGTTATACATGTCATACTCTTTTACATGTGGTATTTTGTTCATGTCATACATTTTGTGTTGTGAACATGTGGTATTGTGTGCATGTTGTACATGTTTTTTTGTGTACGTGTCGTACTATGTATGTGAATTGCATATTCATGGTATCATGACATGTTTATTCATTTTTTTTTAATCTGTGTACGTATATGTATTATGTTGTACACTAGGTGTAGTAGTATGTATTTTGTTGTACACCACGTGTAGGTGTATGTATTGCGATGTGTTATATGCCAGGTGTAGGCCCGATGTATTGTGTGTTTTTCTATGTTGTGTGTGGATGTTTGTGTGTGATGTACATTCTATATATGTGTATTTTTTTTAAGAGAAGGCATTGGATGTTTTCTAATTATGGTAACTGATTTGGAATATGTACAAAAAGGAACAACTGAAGGATAATTATTAGCATTTATTTCAATTTTTAATTATGCATGTGATCTATAATTATTGTTTATGATAATTACATGTGATCAATGATTTTGGTTTGTGATGGTTACATGTGATATATGATTTTGATTATTATGGTTTGTTTTGAGCTAACCAGACGTGATATATGTATATGTGATGATTTTATCAAACAACTACTTTGACTTGCTGTGACAGGACGTGAAGATAATCACAAGTGTACCTTATTTATGATCCACCAATTAGGTATCTTTTAAATTTATTTCAATTCATCTTGAGTATAATTGAAATTATGTGCTTGGTATAAGAAAGAATGAAAATTCTCGGTTGGGTGTTTTAAAATGAATGCAATAATTACCAGCGACAACAAAAGGAATTGGAATATGCAACAACAAAAGGAACTGGAACAGGCAACCCAATAGTGTCCATTTATTTTCATGAGCATGCTATGACCAGTGTGAAGGTTTTGAGGCAAGGATAAGCCTTGATTTTTGGATCTTCTGATGTGAGGAATCCTGTCCAAGGGAGGGGTTGCATGAGGGACTATGTAGTAGAGAAGGGGATACCCACATAACCTGGAAAGTGTATGACTGTACGGAAGGGGGTGACCAGATTTCTCAAGGGAATGTGTAGAAGAGAAGGGAAGGTTGGGGAATACATTGATTTTGGTCATTAACATTGCCATATGGAATCTTTTGCACATTGGGAGTGTGCCCTGGAACAATGAGACGGTAACCGTTCATTGAGAGGACAAGTTGCATAGGATATTAGTGCTGGAAATTGGATGCAATTTTGACTTTGGTAGTGGATTCTAGACTTCCTGGGAAGGAGGTGAATTCTAGTACTAATTTTGAGGGTGGAGGTGTGAGCCTCTAGATTCTCTTGTTGCAGATACAAGCATTGTACCCTTTTATTTACTGGTTGAGAAAAATTTCATATGTGTATATGTGTATGTGATTATAAATGTTGCATCAAGCTTGATTTATAAATATCCATAGAAAATACAATTATTTGTCGGTTGAAGCAAATGTGCATGAGTATATGTGGTTGTTATTGTAAATACGATAATGAGGTGTGCTATAAAGCTATGGTAATTTGTATGTTTGTCATGTTCTAAGCTGATGATATTGAAGATACAACAACGAGTTATGTTCTAAAGCCCCATCAACAATATGTTTTTCTTTTCAACGGTCTTGCTGGTTATAGGTGTCATTGAACACTGAGGACAACATTCACCTAAGGGGGAGGGGTTTGTAACAACTCCAAGTTAAAAATTCATGTAAAAAAGTCAATAAATACAAAATAATACCATGATCATGGGACACATATTCCAAGATGAATGTTGGGAAAAACATCCTAGTGGGTGTTACTTTCGATTTATTATGTCTAAAGAAAATGAAAAATGCATTAGAAAAGACTTTGAAAAGGTAAAGATGCATTAATTGGAATTTTATTTATGAAAATAAAAAGGAAAATAAGAGAAAAGGGAG
Source organism: Pinus albicaulis (assembly GCA_034641835.2). Classification (NCBI taxonomy): domain Eukaryota; kingdom Viridiplantae; phylum Streptophyta; class Pinopsida; order Pinales; family Pinaceae; genus Pinus; species Pinus albicaulis. Next base: position 553,702,695 of record CM076581.1, on the reverse strand, counting down.
GTAAAAGGTCACATATTTTCATGAGAAGGAAATTGAAGAAAAAATTAAGGAAAATGAAGACAACAGAGGCCTTAATGATAAAATGGCTTCCGAGGATCAGTTCATGGCTTTTGTCATTTTAGATTTTTGTCAGATTTAGCTTGGAGCTCTCTCTTCTCTCTCTCTCATACTCTTGGACACTTATATTTTTATTGGAACACTCTTGGAGGAGTGTGGCATACTTGGGATTTCAAGCAAGAAGGAAAAGGAAGAGCAGGAAAATGAAAGAGGACAACGGGATTTGTAGCTACAACATGTTTTTCTTACAGGTGCTAAGTTGCATGTATGATTTCCTTGCTAGTATTGGAATGCATGACACATGCATGTGGTTTCCTTGTTTTGATCTGTTATTGGCATGGAGGATTGCCTACATTGAAAGTGGTTTTTCCTAGCCTTGCCATTTCCTGTATAGTCATGGTGTTGTGGGTTTTACACTTTTTTTTCTGGTTGGTGCTCATGTTCCTTATAATTGTGGGTTGAGTTGTTAGTTCCTAGAGCCTTAGTTGGACAAACTCTCTAGAAGCCCTGCAACAAATTCAGTTGAGTTACTAGTCCTAGAAGCCTTGGTTGGACAAACGCTCTGGAAACCCTGTAAAAACTTGGGTTTAGTTACTAGTCTTGGGAGCCTGGTTGCAAACATTCTCTGGAACCCTTGGTGAGTTTAGTTATTAGTCGTGGAAGCCTTTGTTGGAAAAAAACTCTTGATCCCAACGACAAATGTGGGATGAGTTACTAGTCCTGTAAGCCTTGGTTGGAAAAATGCTCTGCAGCAGGATGATAGTTATCGGTTGAGTTGCTAGTCTTGGAAGCTGGGTTGGAACAAATTCCTCTGGAGCCCTAGACAACTTGGATGCAGATCGATCTGGTGATGGTTAATGATGTTTGAGCATGAGGTGGCATCACTGGTTAAGGGTTGACTCTGGTTCTTCCTCAGGAATCTCTGGTTTTTTTCTTGGTTTATTCCATGAGATCCCAATTTCATGCTTATAATATGGAAAGGGGGTGATTAGCTGGAAGAAATATTTGGTTCATCCCAATATATGGTCGGGTGGTATGTGGAAGTCCCTGACTTGGTTGGAATTTTTATATGTTAATAAGAGGTATTTTCTATTGTGATTCATGTATATATCTATTGATTATGATGGTGATATTATGGATTAGTTGACATGGTTTATATGTTGGTTACATGATGTATATTTTTTATGTATCTTGGAAATTTTTATGAATATATTAATGGTTTATGAATGCATGACCTAATAAATGATATTGAAACTATTATGAGAGGGAATCAAACCTTCTTAACAATTCTCGTATAAGTATGAATTTCCTATGTTCAGATGTGTTGTTATGAATTGTAGATGACATTTTAATGATGTGTTTGATGAAATGTTTGTCATGGATTAGCTTGTTTAGGACAAGTCCTTGATCAATTTTTGTGTTAGAAGCATTTCATTTGTGTAATTTATTGTTTTGAAAAGTCTCATCAAGTTTTGGGCAGTGACCTGGATTTTAGCCCTTAAAAGGTGGCACAAATTGTGTGGTATTAGGCACAAATTTGGCTAAACAATATTGGATCCACACCCTTGCAGTGGTTATGCATGCGATGTTAGGTCTACAACCACATGGATCCATGCTTGTGCATGTGACTAAGAGTCCAGATCAGTGAAAAGGCAAGTTAACTTAGGGTTTGGACACCTAGAAAAGTGGTTTATCCCTTGGGCATCCTGTAGCACTTGAGGAAGGTTAGTAAGGTTTTGTTTTGTTGATTCCACTTCCTTAAGGTGATCTAGGATTTTGAATCATATCATAATAACTCTTCGTCACATGTTTACCCCAGTGTACTAGTTATCTTGGGTAAATGTGGGAGGATGGTGTTATACTTTATGCCATATTTGAGTTATGGCTCTCATCATGTTTTGGTCAGTAAATGAAATTATAATGAATGAATGAGCTAATAGATGATATTCCAACTATTATGCGATGGATTTAAACCTTCTTGAAAATTCTAAAATAAGTATGTGATCCCTATGTTTAGATGTATAATTATGACATGTAGATTACATGTTCATGTTTTGTTTGATGACATGTTTGTCATTGTTAGGCCTGGTTAGGTAATGTTCTTGTCTAAGATTTATATGGAAGGCTTTTTCCTTATGTCATTCATGGTTATGGAAAGTATCATTAAGTTATGGTTAGAGGTCTAGATCCTAGCCTGAAAAAATGGCTTAAATCTCATGGTTGTAGGCACAAAATTAGGTGAAAAAGACTGGAGAAACTCCCTTTTAGATGTCATGCATGTGACTTGAGGGTTTCAATTTAATTCCAACATTTCTATTCCAATGTATGGGAGATTATGGCATTGAAACATATTTTTATCTCAGGGCTCGGGCACCTGGAAGGGTGTTTTAGTCCTTGGGGGTCCTGTATCACTTGTGGGAAGTCATTAAGGGTTCTGTCTTGGTGATTCTACTTTCTTAAGGTGGTATAGGTAGTTGAATAATATCATAGTAACTATTCCTCGGATGTTTCCCCTGGAAGACCGGTAAATTGGGTAAATGCGGGAAGAGGAAGTTACATTTGATTGCTTCACTCGTTGTACATTCCCCATAGGAAGCATCTCAACCTTGTAAACCTATTGATCAATATTGCTCATTTTATATCAAAATATATAAGAAGAGTACTATAGTTTCCAATCCATTTTCTCAATCCTCTAAGTGCGCAACCATCCCCTAACCTATTGCAAACAATAAAATACAAAGAGTCTAGGTTACCCTATCTGATTCCTCTAATGGTTCCTTTCACTACGTGACATCGAATCCTCACCAAGAAGAGAAACAAGCCAAAAAGTTTTCCTTCCCATGAGGTGAAGTGACAAATCATGGATATTTTTAGTATAATTTTGATGCACACTTGGATGATATTTTTCTTCTACTACTATTTTATTACATTCACTAGTTTCTATGGAAATATGGTAGTTTTGTTTATATTATGGACAGTTGTACAACAATTACTTATATAATGGTTTCTTCGGAGGGTCCTTCATGAGGAACAAACTATATTGTGTTGATAATTCTCATATATTATGGAGTATATATTTTTATACATTGATCATGAATACAATGGGGAGACAAGGGGTCTTTAGGGAGGCACAAGGAGGTTTTACATTTTTGTTTGATATTGTTTGTTCCAGCACATATATGCATGTTTGATGATGTTATTTTTCTGATATGAAGTTACATTTTCTTTTTCACATTACATAACAACATGATCATTCTATACTTTTTTATATGGCACACATATTTTATAATTACCATATTATTATGATTTGAAAGTCATATTAAATTACTTATATCATGGAAAAAGGGGGGTCCCACCTGCTCGAAAACATAAATGTATAATTTATAAGAAAAATTATTTCACCTTTAGAAGCCCACCCGCAACCTCTAATCTATACTGGATTAGAGAATATATTATAATTATTTATAATTAAATGGTCCAAATTCCTAACCACTTTGATTGAGTATAAAAGAGGGAAAGGGATATGAAGGCAAAGGGAAGACACTACTATGGGAGGTATGCACTAATATTTAATTATATATATTTTTTTCAGTCAAAATCTAGATTATATTATCATATTAGAAACAAAATTTACAGTAGGAGCCAACATGGTTGTATAATATTCAGACAACCCATAAGGCATGCAGTTCCTAGAAGGACTTAGGTGCTTGCCAAGGCATTCAAAGATCTTGGCTATTTTCCACACACTAAGATTTAATTACCATTCATTCTCCTTGATTTCAATATTCTATGATTTATGAGGAGCTGAACCAAAATGTAGTATCAAATTATATTTTAAGGGAAGATATTTTTTAAAAATAAAATCCACGCATCCTTTGGATTCAAAATTTTAGGTAACTCAATTTTTTATCAATTCGTATTTGTTGTTTGAACGTTTGGTTTTATCTAACCAGTGTTAATAGCCTTTAATTTTGCACATAAAGGCTATGTATCATTATATCAGAGCATTTAAATGTGTTTTGAAGGTTGTTTCATCATTTCATTTTTCCTTCCGAATTTCTGTATATGATTTTTACATTATAGTTGTTTTGAATCTAATTTGGAAAATTGCTCTTCATAAGAATATGCATTTTTTATTATTTTGGATTCATACACCTTTTATTTAGTAAAATCAACCTCTTTTATATATATTTCAGTGTATAGTTCTTGAAAAATAATATATTTTATTAATAGTTTATTTTGTGATATTATCGTAGCTAAGGTTATACAAATTTTGAGGCCTTAAAAAGTCTGATTACTTTGTTGTTGCCATTATGTCTAATTTTTAATTTTATATACCGATTCTAATGTACTTATTTATAATTCTACTTTTTTCTGAACTTAGGACATTATTTTGTGAATGTTATATCTTATTTCCTTTTTTTTATATATATCCTATAAATAATTACTTTATATCATTTTTTTAATTCACACTTAACTTGTCACATCATAGGATATACAATTTAGGATACACTTGTCCCACTAGCTCACATGCCCTAGTGATATTCAAGGGGTTAGTTGAGAGAAGCATAAAACTTCTCCCTGATCAACATCTTTTTGGAGACCATACTGGGTAGCAATTTGTTTTCCATATATCTCAAAACTCTTTTAAATTCATGATTAATCAATATTCATAATAGCCTAAACTTCGTTTTTGGATTTGTGATCAAACAAATATTTCTCACTCCTTATTCTATTTTATTCTTCAAAAATATCTTTCTAACGAAGAGTTTGTGAGGAAGTGGACTGTCATTTCCTGATATATTAAATCAAACGAATGAAGAAAATCTTTATGAAGACGAATCTATCAATGTGAGCACCCTGATCATCCATAATATTTTAATCGATATCATCTCATACTCTTTGGGTTTTAAAATTTGTTATGGTCATTATTAATGACCATCTGATCTAATCAACAAACCAATACGATCCCTCAATTGAATGATAAAACTAATATTTCTAATTCACTTCGTTGTTATATATTAAACCAGGCCATGCCGCAGGTGGCAGGGACTAATAAAGCACCTACCATTCAACAATTGAATCATGATTGGTCTCTAATCATTCATGAAACTGATGTAGATGATGAGAAAGAATTCTTGATCAATCAAAAATTCGAACGTGAGCACCAACGCGTAAATTCCCCGTACAAATAGATTTCTTATGAGTAATAATCCTTCATATTAAAAAAATACTTAAAGGTGATACTCCTAGAGATACCCCTATAAATGAAATCCAAAGATGTAATGTCATCTTATACGTTTAAGCTCGACGCTGATTTTTACAAATTTTAACCAGTTCATCTAGAATTACCTGTCTTGCAAAATTATTAATATTTGTAGCTACGGTTCAATGTTATTCTAGAAACCAGGGGTATACAACCTTCTTTTCTTCCTCATCAGGTCCAGGTTCAATCACCACTCATGCTATTTCAATCGAGTCAATCTATTCATCATTCACGCCTCATCAATCAACTACCAGTCCTTCTAAAGTTAATTGAAAGTATGGATTGTTTCAATTTGAAAATGACCTTAATAAAACTAATTGGCATGTCCAATATCATATAAAATTAACACCATACAATGTGCCTCTCCTAAAATATAAGGACCATTTTCCTAAGTTCTCAGTTGATGGGACCATAATTTTGAATGAGAACTTGATTGCATTCTTTAACGCTTGCCACAATATTGGGGAAAATGGTAACGACACATATATCTGATTATTTGTGAATTCCTTCTAGGAAAAAACTGCTATTGATTTCTTTTAACCTCCAAAGAATTCTCCACTTGTGAAGAAATTTTATATTGGTTCAAATCTACCTACAAGAAACCTAGGAATCCAATTGAACTCTTATCTGATCGTAAAAATATCTCTTCTTCAAAGGCCTAAAACATTAAATATTTTAATATTTTCTTCACAAAATTATATAATAATATTCCTTAAAATATCAGGCCCTAGAATCAGGCAACGATGATGCACTACTATAGTGCACTTCCCCAACCTTACAATTAATGACTAGAAGAGAAAAAACGCTACTAGTCTTGAGCATGCACTGCAGATTTTTCTAAAATACGAATATCAACTTCATAGGATTGAAATTCTTTTAGAGGGTCAAACCAATAATTCCAATATGACATTCATTCTCTAGGTCATGCAAAATATGGGTAATATATGATTTGATAGGAATGAAAATTCAAACTACAACCCCAACTAGAACACTCTTCCTTAATGCATGTTCATGTTTCACAACAAACATATCAACTAAATTCTCTACTATCTCGCCTATGGTGCAATTTCTATGAACAATATCATAATGAGAAAATTACAATCAATGTGAGAGAAAGAATCTTCCATAAAAGGCCTGATCCTACCATAGAAAACTTAGACTAGATTGATAGTGAGGAAGTGCTAGTTGTTGAAACAAGAAGTACTTTTAGAACACAAAACGAAAACAACCAAGATTCCAAACAAATATAAAACCCAAAATATACAGATCCCTCAATCTCTCGTTCCATGTAAATACAAGTTACGCTTCTCCAAATGTACATTCTTCTTCCTCTCCTTCACCTCCGATGTTTCCTAAATTTAATATTTTGAAGCAGATGGCCAACATCAAAGCCAATGCCTCCTTCCTTGACATGGTAGTGATTCCTAAGCAAAAATACAATTGAAGTGATTTTTAGAAGGAAAAATTGTTACACCAATTTTTGGTCATCAAACATGTTACTATTAGATGGACCAAAGTACACCATGTAAGACCAATTTTACCCTAGTAAAATTGCTTTCGCTATGAAAAATAACTTAGTATTCCATCATTTATTAAGTTGTTTATGGTCTAAACAGGAAAACCTATGAGGAAATATTGAATAAATCCCTATTTGTTTTGTTTTCCTCAAGGGATAATTAATTAAACCACAATTTAAGTAATGTTCCTAGTCATATTTAACCCAAAATAGTAAAATCAATTAGACAAATCATTATTTATCTTATTATTTTCTAGGAATGATTATTTAAAACATGATTTAAATAATATTCCTTGTTGAATTTGACTAAATCATTTATAAATAATTGAATAAATCACTATTTATTTAATTATTACTCAACCACATTCTTAAAAGAATAAAGAAATCATTTATTTATTTATTATTTACAAATAAAGGGATTTGACCAAATTCAAATTCTCTTTCCCTCCAACAAAAATAATAAAATATTCCATAAAAGTTGGATCTATATTTGGTTAATAATATTTTAATTATGCACCAATATCTAGACTAACTCAATATTTTGTTATAAATAGAAGGGATTTTTCCATTCATTCACTACCTTTTGTTGCCTAAAGATCGCTCTGGATCTGTACTTTGGTCTAACTTTGATCCTCCATCGTTGTCATATTTTTCTACCTTTTTGCTACTGAACTCCCCTTGAGTTCCATTTTTTCTCTGGGTTTTCTACACCATCAAGAGAGAGAGATTTTAGATCTGAAGTGCTCAGGACATACAAGAACCCATCCCATTGAGGGGGACTGGTAACCCCTTCCCAGGTTTCACAAATACAAAATTCTTTAAGAAAATTCTTGTCTTTTCTATTGGATGCATGGAGCAACTCTTGCTTTTATTTGTTGTTTAATGTCTTTAACTGCATAGATCTGGATTTTGTAGCATTTATCTTGGTCAAATAAATGTGGAACTAAGGAAATTGACAACCATCTTTCATGTTAGGGTTGTTTGTTATGCACAACTAAATTGAGTTTTTTCGTACACTTGCGATTAGAATTCACACTAACAACTGATGACTCCACAAGGGTTTAAAATTACGACCATTGTCATTTTTCAAATCCCTGCATGACCAGCTGCTTCAACCCCTAGGGTTTTTCTTCAGCTTCTTTTTTTGCTTTTATTGATGTTTTTTTAAACCTTTAAAACCTTAAAACAATAAAAATTCTAACTTTAAGTGTGTTTCTAGGCCTATTGCGCAGGTGAGAGGTATCAGCTAGAATTGCGACGACACTTTTTCTAAAACCTGCTCCTGAGAGTGCCGGAAGTGCAGGTCACACTTTTTGGGCCAAAACCTACGACCTCAACCTTCTAGGCGCAAAAAAAATCCAGAAAATTGCGAACTTTGCTATAAACAGGTTAGAAACTGCGACCTGTGCTTTTTTCGGGAAATTTTCTGTGATTTTTTTAGGTTTTTCTGAGCTACTGTTCAGGGTTTTCTGACCTCCGTTTCCACCCATATTGGACCTATAATTTCTCTATTTCACTCTTCGAAGTAGGAACCTATCCCCCTAGGGCTTCAGTATGCTTCCACCTTCAGTATGCTTCCACCTTTTTAGCAGGTCCTGTGAGATTTCAGTGTGTTCAACCATTTTTTTCATATTCAAAACTATACTGTCAAATCCATTTCATATTGGTTATTCATCCATCCAAAACACCTCTTTTCAGTTTTGTTTGGTCCTCCTCTAGGGTCCCCTCCGTTTCCCTTCAGGTTGTAGCATTTTGCCAGCTCAATTGCGGCACTTTTCCCTCTGGTTTTGTTGTTTTATGCACCTATTTCCAACAAATCTGACCTTTATATCCCTGTCCCTCCCGACTTTAGATCCATTGGCCATTTTGTCTGTTTTGACTAGATTTTACTCACCCATAGACTTGTTGGGAAGCCCTCCTTCTTGGGTTTAAATTAATGCATATTTAGTTGTTTATATTGTCATATTTAAGTTCACTTCACTATTATTTTCAGATTTATTTACAGTTATACAACACCTTTTTTATTTTTTTTCTCTACACACCTCTGGGTTTAAATTAAAATTAACACACTTATCACATACACACACACCCTAAATGAAGAGCGCCTAGTTTACACCACTAGGCCAAGACTATAACATTGTAATCAATTAATCCTACACCTCCTTGCCCTTGTTTCGACATTGTAATCATTTAATCCTGCACCTCCTTGACCTTTTTGTTCTTTCTTCCTTCTGTGATCCGTATCTATTTTTCCATCATTGCGCCCCCAAGGCGTTTATCCCAAAGACTTCTTGGTCTTCATCCTCAGTTTCCATAAGGAATACTTACTCCTCTGTGTAGGGTTCGAGTTAGTCCTCCACCGAGTCCCCATTCTGAGTCTGCTTCTGGTTCATCGAGTTCCCCTTCTAGTGCTATCCTCGGTTCTAATCTTGTCACCTTCACCATGTCTGGTTCAGGACCTAACGCTGGGGGTAGCCCCGACCCTAATGCTGGGAATAATACTGGTGGGACTGCAATAGGAACTATCCTGGCTACTCACTTTCTCCCTTATATGGCAGGCCTCAGTATTCCCGATTTCAACTAGTTGATCAATGACCCCATACACCATGATCCTAGTTGGCTAGCTATGCCAACCAACCTCCCTTCAGAAATCCAAAATTTTGAAGGTCTTTCTGGAGAGGATCCAACAAACCATGTTCAATCTTTCCACATGTGGTGTTCGTCTAACTCCATCACTGATGACTCTGTCTGTCTTCGGTTGTTCCAATGTACGCTTACTGGAGAAGCTTCTACGTGGTATGTCGACCATGCCTCATCCTCTCATACTATGTTTGTGACTCTTTACAGAGATTTTCTATCTTACTTCCAGCTTCCCCTTCGTTATGACATTGGTACCAAACTTTTGACCTCTTTTTGTCAATCGTATGTAACCCGCCTATCTGATCATGTCCAAGAATGGTAGAGAAGAAAGAGCCTATGTCGAGCCCCTCCCTTCAAAGACCATTTCTACATGGAATGGCTATTCATATCCCTTTTTCCTGCTATTGGAAAATATTTTTCATCTCATTTCCCTTAGACCGCAAAAGCTGCCCTCCAGATTGCATTGAAATATGACCTGATCTATGCACAATCTGGTTATGTTTATACCGTCTTACCTGATCTCCCTAGACACAGTGGTGCCAATGCACCAGGGGCATCCCATGCCACCGATGGTATCGTTGGAGCCCTTTCTCATCTATACGCTCATCCTCCCACAGGTTATGGTTTCCCTTAGGGAGGGGCCAACTCCTCCAGCACGTTCCCCCCCCGGTAGCATGCATCTAGGATACAACATGCCTCCTCCTTTTTCCCAACCTGTTTACCACAATGTTACCCAACCTCTTTATTATTCGTATTCGTAGCCTAGTGCTCCAGCTCCTCCAACGTTAGCACCTCAGCCTCCCTTGCCTTCTCAACCCTCGAAATAGTAGCCACCACCCCCCCAGGGTCGGGTGTATGCACAACATGGTGCGGATAATCCTCCTACTTCGAAAAAGAGCAAGAAAGGCAACCAAAACCAATCTGCCCTAGGTAATCCAGGAAAAAATCCCCAAGGGAATGCATCTAACACTGCTAACAGGCAACAGGGCACTCAACCCAAGCATGATAAGCATGTTCACACGAATAAGCCTTGTTCTTATTGTGGTGTCTATAGTCACTATACCCACGATTGTCCTCTTTTACCTCAGATGCGTCAGATGTGGGAAGAAAGCATCCCCTTAGGTTCCTCCCAATGCTGCACCTATCCAGCCAGCTACGTTTACCAATCTTTTACCCCAGCAAAGATTCGTGGCTACCCAATCCCCTGAAGGTCAGGTAGCCACTCAACCTCCTCCATTTGGTACCTCTAATTACTAGATCCTCATGATGAACTCTGATCAACCAAATATCGCATACCTCAACCTTCAGACTTGGTCCTGTCAATACAACAAGCCACCCGCTACGTCTGCCCCTGAGCCCCCTTCTTTAGGTCCCACATAGCCTATTTCGACACCCAATTTTCCTTTACGGATCCCTCAGCCTAAGGTAGAGGTTCATACCAAGATCCCCTAGGGACCATTACGCTGAAATGTTTCTTATGGTAAATTTGCCCACTCGTATAGTATAGTAGATGATTTGGCGCAATCCCCTGTTGCCATATTAATGCTAGAACTCCAGTCGTTCCCTTCACAACAAAAAGCTCTAATAATTGCAACGGGTGTTGTGGATCCTTAAGATGATCGTTTGATTGTATTAAATGTTGACCAGTCATAACATCCTCCCCTTCTTGCTTCCGTTGCCTTCCAAATCCATGTCAAGATCCATAATGCCAATGTCTCTTGTTGTATCATTGATGAGGGGGCATACACCTGTGTGATGTCCACTTTCGTTTGGAATAAAATCAGAAATCTTGAGTTGGCCCCTTCCACTATCACCCTTCGAGCATGGGATGGCCACTCTTCCCATCCCATAGGCTTATTACGCAACTGCCCTATAACTCTTGCGGGAAAGACTGTTTGTGTTGACGTAGAAGTCATTGATGCCATCTTAGTCTAAAACATTCTATTGGGTCGTAGCTACACTTATGTGATGTCTTCTATCCCATCTGCGGTTCACCGTAAGATGTGCTTTCCTCACAATAGAAAGATTGTCACCATCGACCAGTTGACGTATTACGAACCCAAGTTTCAGACCTCCCCTGAGTCCATCATCTCTTCAGTGGAAAATAAGCAAATTGTTGAACCTTTGACCAGTGTTTCACCCGGAGTCTACAAAGACTCCTCTTTTCTTGGTTAATTCCCTGGTCCTTCTCCTCCTATCTCTGATCCCAACTTGTCAAAATTTTGCATGATGCAATCATCTCGGTTCGAACTCAAATGGAATGGTTCGATTAGTCAACAACCTCACCCTCTACAACCTGATCCTAGCACCTTGACTCAGCCTTCAAGACCCCCTCCTCCAGGCCCTTCATCTGTAGTTGGTATCCATGAGCCTATCTACCCTCATGGCACGGTTCCTCCTGGCCTTAACCATCTCAGAGCTGTCCCACCTGGCCATTACCCCTCTGGTCAGATACCATTTCTAGCTCCCCCTCCTGGAGTATTTTTGGTACCTATTATGGCTACCTTATCTATTCCTAGTTTGGTACATTGATCCCCCAGCCACTATCTCGCCTAGTCAGCCCAAACCTTATCTTGCTTTGACCCCGGTCCAACCAGTCACCATGAACCCTCCCTTTTCTTTCGTGCCTCATCCACAGCAACAGGAACCTGCTCCTATTGCGAAAGCTTTGGGTGAAGGGGGGAAATCTCACAAGAAGGAACCTAAGGACAAGGCTGCCCAAAAAACCACTGCTCCTCCTCAGCCTCCAAAGCCTAACCCCATATGCTTTTTGTGATGTTGTCGGTCATGCCAACCATCATTTTCTTGAACTACCTCGTATCAAGCCCATGTTTAATGTCGCGTTTCCTGAGTCTAAGGTCCCTAAAGCCTCTGTCTCTTCGTCGACTGCAACCAAGAACCCCAATACTATTCACACCAACCACCCTTCTGCTCTGTGTGATATCCATGGCCATTATACCCACCTTTGTACCTGCCTCAAGCATTACGGTGCCTCTTTGGAGGTAGTTCGAGAGTACGATATTGAACAAAACCAGTCTACATCTCCCATCCTCACGCAGTATTCTCTAGGCCAACCTAAGGATACCTCTTCTCCCATTAACATTCCCCCTCATGATTTCAAGATGACAGAGTCCTCAACCACTATCCTCTACATGTCATCATCTATGAGATCCACGATGGAAGATCCCTCCAGGACTTCCCCTTCTGTTTCACTTGACCTCCTTCAGCGATCACCTTGGGCTCAACATCAGTGGAATCCTTAACTGTTTATTCTTTCGTCACCCCCATGATGATGTGCATGTCAACCTTTCTTCTCATGATGATGACTCAGGTACCTTTTCCGTGTCATGTGGTTACCCTTCCACCAGTCAACCCATCTTCTACTGTGATGACGACATTATGGAAGCCTTTTCCACCCCTAACTTCATCTTTCCCGCCCATAAGAGAGATGGCACCATCCATGTCTATGGTGAATTTCGCAACCTCAGCACAAGATTTCCCCAGGGCAGCGCCCACACACCACCTACCCATTGGTGTATGGGTGGTAGACATCCTACCCAGAACACTCCCTCTAGCAATGTTTGCTTGATTTCTACCTTGTGTTTGGGTTGGCAGTATTGTTCATCATCCTCTCATTTGTTGCCGTGTGACACCTTTTAGAAAGACCCCCTATCCACACCATATATCGGTTATGCCGATGGTGCAAGTCGCTTCTCCCAGAATCTAACCTCAGAAGGTTGGGCAATTTTTACCCCCTTACAATTGCTTGTTCTCTCGAATGACGTATGCATTGGTACTGCCACCAATAACCAGGCCGAATATTATGCAGTGTGAGGTTTATTAGTCGATGCCCTTTCCCATCGCATCCATCACCTTCATGTTCGTTTATATTCCCTGCTTCTTGTCATGTAATTGAATGGTGTCTATCGTGTGCATAATCCTGCCCTGTTTAGAAGATATTTATGAGTGAAGCTTTTGATGCGTGAATTTGAAATATTTACATTCAATCATGTACCTAGAGCACAAAATCACTATGTATATAGCATTGCAAACAATATTCTAAATTTCCATTTATCACATGCATTTCACATAAGACAATAACAAATAAACCATAAAATGATGCATATCCATTATATGTGTTGTTAAAAATGTTTTAGAGTCCATCAACTCTGATACATATGAAATTCCCATAGCATGTTACAAAAAATAAAAATTGGGGGCACCACATGCCCCTACATCTAATCACTATTTGGAGGATCCCAAGCCGATGGCTCAGCTCCCAGAGCTTGTAGATCGCACATTCCCTGTCCGGCCATCACCATGCGCCGCATGACCCCTCACCACTCCGAGGGTAGACCTATACATGGCTCTATGTACTGGTCATCAAGATCTTGCCAGTTGGGCTCTGAAACACCAGTCAAAAGCCTCTCATATCTATGATGGATGTCCTCCAAGAGGGCCACTGCATCCTCATCTTGCGGTGCTCTCGACCCACTAGCTCCTACTATTACAGGGCGTCCCATGTACTCATCGGTTTTACCGGTGCTGTATCTGCATACCAAAAGTGAATGAATTAGTACCATATACAATATTTTGTAGCTTTAAAATGCACATAAAATATTATCAACTTGTCACTTACCATCGGGCCCCCATACTCAACCAGGTGACAGTGGCAAGTGCGAGTCCCCACGATAACTCATCTGACTATAGGGATAATCGTCTATGTACAGTGGTAGCTGATCCTAATGAGCGAAAAAATCGGGTTGGAATACCCATTCGAGTGCCCCACCTCCCCCTTTGCACAGTAGCTTCCCCCAGTGGTGCATCCTGGGCTCTCTCGGGCCCCCATCCTGGATTTGTATGCAAGGTCAGAGTGTTAGGATCCTTCTTAAATAAGACTGAGCACAACACTATGCCATATGCACAGTCATGGTTCAATTTCCACTTACATAGCAACAACTATCATTTAAACGATGACAACATGATTTCAGCCAACCCATGTTAGGTCCCACTCCACACACTCTCAATAAGCATCATTTGACCCCCAGTGATGCGGTGGAGTGCCTATTTTCCCAGGATCTGTAGCACCGCTGCATCAATGATAGGGGTCTCTAGCCTCTCTAGATCCCCGATCAATATCCATGTCCCCTTCACATGGATACCTGGTCGGCAATGGCGCTCTACAAACTTCATGATGTTCCTCCCTCACGGTAACACTGGTTGTGTATTTCCCACCATCCCAAGTGGTGGGAGACCAGTCAGAAAATATGTATCTTGGACCGTCACATCAATCTTGTGCCCCTACACTATAAAGATCTCATGTTTTGCATCCCAATAGCTGACAGTCCAGGCTAACAAGGGTTCTCCAGCTCTCATCAAAGGGTTCTCCACAAACTTCAGGACCCCAAACTTGGCCAACGTAGTGCGAACACCATGATCCTTTCAGAGATCTGACCGCAATGTGTGCAGGTCCCTTTCTCTCCAGTTGATCCTAAATTCCACCATATCTGCACAAAACCATCATATTTGTTAGTGTAAAAAAAGGAAAGACTGAATTCAACCATAAAAACCTAGCTCTCAGCCAAGAAACATCACAAAAATCCCACTCTCTGATAGGTTGCACTTTTCAGGCAATTCCTCGGACAGGTCACAGTTTTCTGCCCAAAACCTACTACCCAGGTCGTAGATATTGCCCCAAAAAGTGTGACCTAACCGTGAAGAAGAGCAAGGGTTTGTTCCTGAGTTCTGAGTGCCTAAAATGAACTTTTAATCCACTGAAACGAAAGAGTAGGGTTAGGGCTTTTCCCTACAACTGAAGAATATCGATTCCAATGGTCGATTTGTCCACTACGATCGCCGTAATATTTAGGGACTTTTCTCCTCTCTACATTCACCACAGTTACAATTGCAAACAAATCAAATTGGAGGGAAAATGCCTTATTAAAAGAGAAACCCCAATTTTTTCTTTCACTAGTTGCAACCAAACCGTAGCTTGGTTTGCCAAACTGTTAGCACCGTTGGAAAGCCCTCACTGAGCTCTCAAATGGGTATCGATTAGATTTTTGTGATCTGATACTTCACCTCGACACATTTTTTCCAAGAAGGGTCACTTCACCACTCCTCAAAATCGAATTTATTCACTTGCAACACTTGTACTTGGGGAACCACTTTTCCTTCATACTTGTCTATGCTCATGTTGATTTTTGTCATGAGTAACCATATTGTACTCATGTTTTTATGGTCCCCACTGGGCCCATTCTGTGAGGTAGCATCATCGAATCACCCTTGTTTAGAGCATCCGAGTAGAGTTATCATCACATCCATGGAGTATGTCCCGAGTCCCGTTGTATCCCGCTACAGTCCTCCATCCTTCATTGCTTTGTTCCTCTCTTGTGTCTCACATTTTTTCCTTCAGTCATACTGTCCCGTATCTCCTCTGATGTCGAGTTAGTAGCTTCCAGGTAATCCATGCCCTTTATTCTCTAACAAGGGAAGTGGTCAGCCCACTACTCAGGATCCCCCATTCCACCATCATCCTCGGTGTCAGTCTATCAGTCTCTCTACTATTATCCCTTCTGCCTTAGTTGAGGATCCCTTATTGCCTCACCTATGGAGGACCTCATTCTCTCGACATCAGCTTATTCATTCCAGAAGATGGGTCTATAGGGCAGTATACCTTGATCCTAGCTTCCACTCTTGTTCGGTGCCTCGAATCAGGAAAAGGGACCCTTTATTTCCCTTTGACTTGATTGTTTCTCAGCTCCAGCTCCTCATGGCATGATCGAGATCTGTATAATCGACGGTTCAGTGATGCAGCAGATTGTACCACTGATTCGAGATGTTTCAGACCTCATGAGGGGGTGGCCCTTCAGGTAGCCCCCCACATGCCCAGATGACCTCTCTACTATAGCATTTAATGGAGCTCCATATATTTGATGGTTTCGGCCTCATCCGCTTGTACGCCTTTTTAGTTTGCTTGCATCATTCAGATTTTTAGAGCCCTTTCCTGTTTTACATGGCCTCTTTGGTTGTACTTATATCTCATGTTTTCAGATATTATTGTATAAGTCCTGGCTATTTTCCTAGGCACAGTATGTATGTGGGATCCATTATCATTCTTTTATCTAGCCCATTTTATGCCAGCATGTACTATATAGTATAGTCCCTTGTTTACTAGATGCATTATTATGTGTACTTTGTTATCTCGACGGGCATAGGTATGCCTCCCCCACCTCATGTAGAGCAGGTACTCACTCATAAAAGAGACTTTTCAAACATGTAAGTCTTGCCTCCTCAGGGTCTTGTCCTCTCACGCTTTAGTCTACCTTATATTTCTCTCTCTCTGACTCCCCCTTCGGTGTCTAGTGATTGAGTTCTTACAAGGTACTTTGGTCATACGATTAGATCCTAACGCTTGCACGCTGGGGGGAAATTTGTTACACCAATTTTTGGTCATCTAACCTGTTACTATTATATGGACCAAAGTACGACATGTAAGACCAATTTTACCCTCGTAAAATTGCTTTCACTATGAAAAATAACTTAGTAATCCATAATTTTTTAAGTTGTTTATGGTCTAAACAGGAAACCCCCTGAGGAAATATTGAATAAATCCCTATTTGTTTGGTTTTCCTCAAGGGATAATTAATTAAACCACAGTTTAATTAAATTTCATGGTCATATTTAACCCAAAATAGGAAAATCAATTAGATAAATCACTATTTATCTTATTATTTTCTAGGAATAATGATTTAGAACATGATTTAAATAATATTCCTTGTTAAATTTGACTAAACCATTTATAAATAATTGAATAAATCAATATTTATTTAATTATTACTCAACCACATTCTTAAAATAATAAATAAATCATTTATTTATTTATTATTTACAAATAAAGGGATTGGACCAAATTCAAATTCTTTTTCCCTCCAACAAAAATAAAAAAATATTCCATAAAAGTTGGATCTAGATTTGCTTAATAATATTTAATTATGCACCAATATCTATATTAACTCAATATTTTATTATAAATAGAAGGGGTTTTCCATTCATTCACTACCTTTTGTTGCCTAAATATCACTCTCGGTCTATAATTTTGGTCTGACTTTGATCCTCCATCATTGTCATATTTTTCTACCTTTTTGCTAGTGAACTCCCCTTGAGTTCCATTTTTTGTCTGGGTTTTCTACACCATCAAGAGAGAGAGATATTAGATATGAATCACTAAGGACATACAAGAACCCATCCCATTGAGCAGGACTAGTAACATCTTTCAATGTTCCCTTCCCAGGTGTCATAAATACAAAATTCTTTAAAAACATTATTCTCTTGTCTATTGGATGCATAAAGTAACTCTTGATTTTATTTGTTGTTTAATGTATTTAACTACATATATCTGGATTTTGTAGCATTTATCTTGGTCAACTAACTTTATATCTAATGAAATTTACAGCCATCTTTGATGTTAGGGCTGTTTCTTATGCACAACTAAAGTGAGTTTTTTCCGTACGCTTGCGATTAGAATTCACACTAAAAAAAATACCAACACCAGTTACTTCCCTAGAGATCCAAGCAGAAGAAGAAAAGCACAACAACAAATTCCTTTGTATTCATAACCCTTTAACATATCTTATAAGTTATCCTTTTACGTCTCTATGAAACTCCATGACAGGATAACATGTTGTTGCTTGCTTGATGGAGGCTCTAGACCTAACGTAACTCCTAAGGTCATAATGGAATAATTAAGTCTATATTATTCTAAATATAACCCAAGGAAATTTCTTGCATATAAAGACTTCCTCCAAGAGATGTTTGGTCAAATTAAGGGTATGACACTAATTATTTATGCTCACCCAGAGATTTGAACTACTTATAACATATAAGTTATGGATATGCCAGTTTGTAACTATTCAATAATCTTAAGAAGATATTGAAAGGTATGAATTGGAGGTTACATTTAACTCGATGGCTCACATATGACCTTACACAAAAATGGAAAAAACATTATTTTTTACAGGGAAGGATGGATTACACCATACATAAAAAAATTACCACATCCACATGTCAACTACATAGAAGTGGACATTGGTGTATATTATCTCTTCACTGAAGATGAGTTACCTCCCCCCATGGAAATCCATCAAGAAGACCAAATATTTCATTTACATTTTGATGTGGTGTCTCTAATGAAGGTAATGGTGCTAGTGTTGTCTTATATTTTCCTCTTGGGAAAAAGCACAATTATGCATTCAAACTCGAGTTCCAATGTACTAATAATATTTCTGAGTTTGAACCGTTCCTCCTAGGTGTAGAGAAAGCTTTATCTTTGGGTTGTAAATACATGAAAAACTTTGGGGATTAACACCTGATTATCAATCTAATCAAAAAATATTTTCTCCCAACAACCAACTTATCAAAAATTTTACTCAACTTGCTTGGGAAAAAATCTCCCAGATTTTATCTTTCAACATTACTCAAGTTCGAAGAGAACTTAATTCTTGTACTGATTAGTTGTCATATATGCTGCTAGTTGTTCTCATCAAATGTTACTTGAAAGGCTCGACTACATTCTACGGTCTCTTTATAGGCCCTATCTCCAAATAATGGCGAGGATTGGTAAGTATTACCTGAAGATCAATAAATCATTTGTGATTTTATAAAAAAAACCAACCTATTATGGAAAATGATATCATATCCTTAAAATACAATAGATACACAGCCATAATTTCTCATTTAAAAATTTATTTCTCACCAAGCTATGTTCCTAATTCAAAATAGAAACATGTAGAATAATCTAAACACGAAATTGGAGAAACAATATTAGTGGATATTAGAACTCCACATGACCCAAATATATTACAAATTGTGGCCTAGTGCCCCGAAAAGGATAAGGAGAAGTTGACCAATCTATTCAAAGAATTCTATGATGTCATTGCTTGGTCATATAAAGACCTGGAAAGGTTTTGATATTGGCATCAGTAAAAATTTCATTCCTATCAAATAGGATATCAAAACAAGTTAGGAAGAGTCAAAGACCTGTCAATCCTTCTCTCGAGGCCACTATTAGACAAGGATTTTATAAGTTACTCCAATATCAAATTATTTTTCCAGTTAAATATTCAGAGTGGGTGGATAACCTGGTCCATGTTACGAAAAAAATTTGTGATATACACTTATGTGTATATTATCATTATTTAAACAAGGATACTATAAAAGATAATTTCCCTTTTCCTAACATGGATCATATTTTGTAGGAAGTGGTAGGATAAAAAATTATGTCCCTTTTATATGGATTTTATGATTATAACCAGATTCTCATAAAGAATCTGGATGAATATAAAACTACTTTGACCACTCATTGGGGAAATTTATCTTATGAATGAATGTCTCAGTGGTTTAATTAATGAAAATGTCACTTTTAAGAGGTATATGCAACTAACCTTCGATAAACTTATTAGGAATATCATCCAAATCTATCACAACCATATGAAGATATATTCCAAGTGTCACAAAGACCATTTTGAGCATTTAAGAAGAGTTTTTATCAGGTGTAGAAGATTATATATGTCTCTCAATCCGAAGAATTCTATTTATCAAGGCACTACTAGTAAAATTCATGGACATATTGTGTGTGAAGCTAGAATCAACATTGACCTAGAAATGGTTGGAGAAATCAAGAACCCTCCCCCCCCTAATTAAAAAAAAGGTCCAATATTTCATTGTAAAGATAAATATTCTTCCCATTTTTATCGTTGATTTCGCTAAAATAACTAAGCCTATTTGTAATATATTAAAGCTAGATTGTGTTTTCAAGTGGGATGATGTTGCATAGAGATATTGTTTGGCCATAAAAGAAGCCATTTCCTCAGCTCCAGCGTTGGATAAATTAAACTTCTCTAAATATTTCTCAATTTACACTAATGCCATTGAGGAAGCCATTATTGGCATCCTTATGTAGAAAAATGACCAAGGTATAGAACAACCAATTTCACTTATGAGGCAAAGTATTCTAAAGATGAATTAAAGCATGCCTTTACTCTCTTTAAAGTAGTCAAGAAATTTTGAAACTATATTTTAGGAAATCATACATAGGTAACAGTCTCATTACCTGCTATTAAGTTCCTTCTTTTCCATAATTATCTTTCAGGGAAACTCGCTCATTATTTTTCTAAAATATAAGAACATGATCTCTCAATGATTACCACTAAAATGATAAATGGATGAGATCTATCTCTTCACTTGGATCAATACCATAAACCTTGTATGCCAAAAAATTAATAAATGTATCCTTATCTCCTTTGTTTTTAATCAATGAACAACAAATTGATGTTCTGGAAAACCCATGGTATAAGGACATAACTTATTGCTTGTATAATACAAAATGACTTAATCATTAGAACAAGACTCAGTTAAGAATATTGCACTTGGAATCTCACAAATATTAAATTTTGAATAACATGTTTATTCAAAGGTATTTAAATGGTTTATTTCTACGTTTCATTAATGATGAATTTGCCAATGAATTTTGGCTTTGTCTCATGGTTACACCCATGGATGGATGCACATAGATGGTATCTTTGGAGAAAATCCACAACATATAAAATCTTGAGATATGTTTATTATTGGCCTTCAGTCTCACAGAAGTTTTTACAGATTTGAAAAGAGTATCAACAAGTTACTTGAAGAGAAAAATTCCATGCTATGTAGCATGTTACAACCTGTTATGACTAATTTTCCATTCTCAAAATGGAGTCTTGATTTTATTGGACCAATCTACCCTTCGTAATCCACAGGGCACAATTTTATACTCACTTCCATAAATTATTTCAAAAAGTGGGTTGAATTCAATCCTTTTAAAAATTCCCGTGAAGAGTAATATTGAATTCCTTGAAATTAACATTGTGTCTTGTTTTGGCATTCCAATTGATCTAATAACATATAATAGCCCAACATTTGCTTTTTTATTTTTTTACTGAGTTTAGTGACAAATATAGGATTAAACTATCTACTTCATATGCCTACTACCCTCAGGGTAACGGGTTAGTTAAATCTACAAATAAGAATCTTAATTTGAATCCTAAAACAATCCTCATAATTGGAACAATTTGTTGGAATATGTCTTATTGCTTAATCACACAATAATAAAATCAAGTACCAATGTTTCCCCTTTCTAGCTTGCATATGGCTATGAAGCGATCATGCATGTAGAACTCGAATTGACTTCATTAAGCCTCACCATGCAGGTTGAAGAACTTAACTCTACTGATATTCCTGAAAGAGTGTTATATTCGCTGGCTTTAGAAGAGAAACGTAATCATTTGCTTGATAATTTGAAGCATAGAAAATGGACAATGAAGAAATATTTCAATAAAAAATATAAATATGTTAGTTTCATTGTCAATCATAAAGTATTTTTATATGACTCTACACACACAGATAAGGGTAAACATCATAAGTTTAAGAAACTATGGATAGGTGCTTTTCAGATTGTTGTAATTGTTGAGCCTAATTCCTATATTCTAAAATATGAAAATGAATGAATAATTCCCTAGATTACAAATGGCTTTCATCTCAAGCCATACATAGAGGTAACACATAATTAAATCATCAATATCATTACCATCCTTTGTAAATATTTATTTTATTTCTTTACTTTGTTTCATTGATTTTGGCTTCCACTTCCATATTCTTTCAACTAGATTTTATTTTTAGTTTTTACAGCTTTGCTTTTACTTTTACATTGCAAACTTTGGCCAATTTTAATGTATTTTTCCTTGTCATTTTATTTATTGTCTGATTTGTCTTTTGTTGTTTGGTTATCACAAGGTTGGTTTACTTTTATATTTTAAATAGATATTGAAAAATATTTATAATGAGGTAGCAACACATTCTCTGATATAATTTGTCTTAAGATTTATTTTTCTAACTAAATTGATATGATGATATTTTCAACCTATCATTAGCAAAAAATTTAGTGCAGGAACAAGCACCTTTTTTCTCTTTCATCCAAGAGTTGGGTTGTGAAAAACCTTTTTCCAAACTTATCATTACCTACAATTGAACACTTCAGTTGTTTTATTCTTTATCATGCTTCCCAAAACCCTTTCTTCCTTACACCCAACGACAACTTACAACCTACTCATGTGCAATGTAAACCATTTATTTATACCACTAGAGTATTTCTAGGTTGAAGTTCTCATTAAACAAACCTCCCCGTGGAATTTCCAATGTTGACACATGCAAACGATTTAAAAATATTTTGATAAACATAGTGAGATATCTTCCCATTCCATTGAAAAGAAAGTTATATATAATATATATATAATCAAAATTAATACTAGTAGGTGGTACCCTGCCCTAAGAGAATTCTCTACCATATATATAAATGCATAAAAAATGCATAGATCTAAAAGTAATTGCTATAATTCTATGGATGTCAAGGTGATATGAACCTATCCCCATGTGATGTTAATATTACAAACATGCAAGATGGTTTAAAATTTAGTTTTCTAACTTCTATGTTTTATGATGAGATGAAATTTTAGCAAAGGGAATATCATATACATTCATATGACTAGAAGCATGTTATAAGAGTTAGGGTATTAACACCTTTTATGCTCTTACATGTAATATCTTTTATGATATATGTACTATGTTTATCCAAACTATTGGTTATATTCTTGACATAGTGAATGAGATTGGCATGGTGGGAGATATATGTCATGAAGTATACCATGTTGCTTGGCTATCAAATGTGATTACTACTTTATAAAAGATGTAAGGTATGATTTTAAATAAAATGAAGAATTTCTTGTTATAACTTGAGGTTCATTCTCCTTGTGCTCAGATAATATGATAAAGTTTCTATGTTACATTCACATATGGTTTATGGGGTGTGATTAATATTAAAATAATTTTAAGGTGCCAAGGTATATGAATAAATGTAATTATAGTTTCATTTATAGTTTTTGGGCCTAGTTGCAAATATTAAATGAACTTCGTTAGGATCCTATAATATAGTGATCAAGGTAATGTATGTCTAGATATTTATCTCAATGGATGTTGTAACTTATTTTTTTACTTTAGTGGTTTTTATATTTTGAAATAAAAAATAAGAGAAAATATGTATATATATATAGAAAGAAAAACAAAAGAAGATGAAATAGAAGTAGAAAAAGAATAAATATTGACTAAAGAATATATATATATATATAGAATAAATATTCCCCATAAAAATGCGTGCCAATTTAAATGGCGCATTGGATCATTCATTTATTTAAATATTGTATTATTGAAGGTTATTATTTATTTGGTGAATAAAACTCATTATTTGATGTTTTGGCTCATTTGATAAATCAACTACAAGAATGAATGGCCAAGATTGTCCCTGTACAAATCAACAACGGAGGACGAATTCGAGACCCCCCCCCCCCTCGCCTGCACTTTCAAAGCTAACAAGGGGGGGTTGGGGGGGGGGTATGAAAAGTGGTGTGGTCCACAATCACCAAACCTTACGTGGCATGCCCATGATGAGTTTGGGACCCCCTTCCCTAATACTGCTTACCACTTACACCCCCCCAAAACCCCTTCCTGCTTCCACTCCCCCTCCATTCACACTCTACCACCTGTCATCCCCTCATCCACCCAAACATATAACCATTTCATATTAAAAAATCCCGCCAAATGTTATATGGGCATTTACCATTAAATGACCACCACCAACTTTTAACTTCTTTAATGAAACACGCCAGAAAAATAATTTTCATGTTTCACCCTCCCTTTTAAAAAAATCCCCATCACCCTACATTCATTCCTTTCCACCATTTCGTTATTACCACTGTAGGTTCAATCCTAAAATTTTCTCAAGAACACAATAATTATCCTACATCAACGTTTACCTTCACTAGCGATCATTATACTTGGGTAATTCAATCTCTTTAGATTCCAATTTGCAGTAATAGATGTAATCCCACAAAGGGAAATACAAGATGGTCATTGAAAGCCCTACATTTCCCCTTGTCATAAACATTGATGAGATTCCCATGGTTGGCACCGAGTATAAAATATCAGAGACTCAGTGTGAGTTAAACTTGTATGAACTTCACAACTGATCAAACCAAAAATAACTAGATGTCATAACCGATTTGAGTATTTGGGAATCATTTTTACCTGAATTATTTTCCCCCAAACTCATTTTTTCCAAGAATTCGTAACATGGTTTCATCTCAGATATCTTCCTAGCGAGAGGGTTGTAATTGCCCAGAACAATGAAACTTTATTTGAAATTACACCTGAATCTATTTGAAAAGTACTCCAGATTGATCCTAAAGCTCTCTTATATCCATTTTCCACTGATTAACTCATGGAGTTATATCAGAAGCCCACTTTCCCTCAATGCGCCTGTATTTTTTAGTCTATTTTTCCTGAGAATTATGAGTTACCTAGATCTAGTCCCCCATATTCTGCTTCCATCTTTCTTGAAATGTCAAGGCAAGTTATTTCTATGGATACTTTGTTATTAGGTTATCCTATATATCAATGGGTATATGAATTAGTCTTAGGATTTTTATCAATGTTTTGAGTTGGTAAGAATCCCTCAATCATTTTCAATTATAGTCAGTATCTGTCATATGTTATTCATGACTAGTTTTTGAAGTTTTCCGTTGAAGGTGCTTTCAAACACCAGTCGGTTTTAGTGTAATTTTTTTTTATTTCATCAAGCAAAGAGATTCAGATTTAAATAAAATAATTTTAATGCATATGGAAAGTTACAGTCAGCCATTCACTAGACTTCCTTGGTTAGGAAGAATTTAGAAGAATACTCATTGAGCAATTTCTTAGATCATTTTTTGTATGTATCCTTGTGTTTGCTCAGCAGTGATATTGTGTTGAGGATTTCACCAGAAATAAAAATAGTTATACATCTTACCAAGCAAGCCAAGGTTGGATACTAGTATCCTTACCAGAACTATACAGAAGTTAGGATATATGGATGTTAAATCCCTCCTTACAAGTTACCAAGTTTTGTCCCATGAAGAATATTTTCCATATAATACATAAAGAAGATCATGAATATGGATGAATTACATTTTGTATCAAGACAGTAGAAGGTGCGATTTATACAACATGCACTGATTGGTCCCTTCATCATCAAAAATAGAGTAGTAAAAAAGGAGGAAATTGATTTTCTAAACAAAATGAAATTCAAGTTGAGTTTGACATGGTATTTTGAACCTTTAGGAATGCTTTCAAAATTAAGAGTGGAGTAAAAAACCACACCTTATGCACATACACCTCGACTAGAGATAGAGCAATATGCTAATCAAGAGAAGTGGACATAGAATACACTATAGGAAGCCGAAGAGAAAATTTTTAGTCATACATCTCTACAAAATCCTATTTCAAAGGGAAAAGAAACTAAGACGATAAGGGAAAGCATGTATCCTACAGATCCAGGATCTCAAGTTGCAGAATTTTGTGTTTTTAAGATAAGAAAGAAGACAAATACTCAAGAGGACTCATTACAAGAAAAGGGCTCACAAGAGAAAACTATAGTTTCTCTAATGGGTTTACCTAGTAATTATTTTTCACATCTTGAAGAGACAAAAGGGTCTCTTGTGTCTTCTAAATTTCATATTGCAACACAAAAAAATATTTTTTCCAGGTATAAGGATATTAAGAAGAAGAAGGAAGCATTGAAAGCCACAACGTTTTTGGAATTTTGGAACCATAATTCTACCACTGAGCATAAATTGTTGTCTAAACTTGATACATAGAAGGGATAGTTCAAATTAGCCTTCTTGGAACCTAAATTTCTAGTACCTAAAAGTGCAGAAGATTAAAAAACATCAGCCTTTTCTTTTGACACTAAAAATATCCATGCAATTAGTCAGATTGACTTGCATAAACAGGACAGTGAGATGATATATTCAACATTAGTAAGTTCATCCATGAAAACTTATAAACTACAAGAATCTATGGAAAACATTCATTCACACCTGAAGATTGAAAGAATATCATCATTAGCCAAAGATACAAGAACTAAGACTCTTGAAAATTTGGTACTAATTAAGTTAAGATATGATCCTAGGAATATTAAATTAGCTGAGGAGATGATAAAAAATAAGAATGTAATATTGATTTTTGGGGATTATCAAGATTCTATGTCAGAGATGGACTACAGAGGCATTTACTGGTTATGTCACCTCTGAAAAGAGGGTGAGAACCAGAGGCTACCTGGCCAACTGTAGACTCTGCCTAAAGAACTTGGAATAATCCCATTCAGGAATCTCAACAAGGCCTTCAATGAAAACGCTTTATAAGAAAATAAGAGAAATAATAACGTAGATCAGGGCTGGGATCCCCTCATTTATGTTGTATTTGACTTACATATGAAATTTCATCAGAAAAAAATAAGTTTAAGCACATTAAACAGTTCTCCCGGAAACAAGACTAGCTAGAAATCAACCAAAGAGAGAAGTTGTTGCAACATGAAAACCCCATCTACTAGAATTGCGTAGATTTGACTGAAACTCAGAGGAAGAAAACCAAAGATCTGATACTTTAGTAATATAACAGTAAATCAGATTTATATATGAGCTTATTTCCTTTACAACTGATTACAAAAAGAACTAGGGCAAGATCCCTTCAGAAATTAGAGCTGCAACTAGAAATAAACTGCAGAAATACATAGCATTATTTTTCAAATGGTTCAGCTATTGTACATTAAATTTCATATCTCTGAAATATGTATGGATGAAACATCAGATCTAATACATATCTAGAAGCTACAATATTTTAAGAACAAGATCCAATGGGAATTACATCAAAATATTTCATATTAAGCTGTAGATCTGAATTACAATATACCGTGCTGCAAAAAACCCATAAATTTCTGAAGATAAATTTTATTGCTGAAATAGATCAGATCTATAGAGACATGGATCAGCAACCCAATCCATGGATCACCAAGGGAAGGCAAGCCTAACACCAAGAGATCTTCCTCCAAACTGAAACAAGAAGCCCTCTCACAAAATAACGCAGTATGGAGCAGAAACTGTGCAGAGGGTGAAGGAGACAGAATACATGGACTGAAATTACAGATCTGATACAAAATATATATCAGATAACTCCTTGGAGGCTGAATAAAACTCTCCAATAGAGAAAGCCTCTCGAAAACAACTAGATCTAAGCGGATCTAGAATGCCGCTTGCTACAAAAGATAGCAGTTGCAAAACCCTCAATGGGCCAACGCTGCTCATGAAAGATAGAGCTTGGTCTCAAACCAGATAGTGGCCAAATTCAGCAAAGAACTCCTCCAATGATCCTCAAGGGAAGAGATGAAACCCCTAAATAGGAATTCCAATCACAACCCTCCACTAAAAAGCGGAGAATGGTATTTGTCTAAGCAGACAAATACTTCAGAAATATAATTCATCAACAACCTCTTCAAGTGTCTTATCCTCCTTTTTATAGCATGAGAAAGTCTTTGCAAACCCTAAACCACTTGGATGAGTTGGTCCTTTTCACATTAGAGGCTCCCTTCAAGAACTGCGCAGTCCCTTTTGGAGATACAATGAACATAGACAACACAGTTGACTTGGCTAAGGTGGACCCAATCTTGGCTCAAAACCTCTTTCACACCTGCAAGTGATTATTTACATAGCCCTGATTTGTCTTTTTTCACATGGGAATTGATTTATTTAGAATTATTAGGAGTTTTACATGTCCTCCTTTATTCACTTATTCATAAAACATAAATTAAATCAAAATTGAATGTCTCCTCTTAGCTAAGGCTAAGTAGGAACATTACAGTCCTCCCCCTCAAAATGTTGCTTGTCCTCAAGCAACTAGTAGAGTAAGAGTTGTGTTTCTTCTCCTTCTCCATTGATGACACCATTAAGAATCAAGCTCTCAACATGAAGTGAGTGTTCACCAAGGCAATACATCAAAATGTGCTCCTCCAATGCTAGCATGATAGGTGCATAGTCTGCCCCTTCAGGAGTGTAAAACTCAACAGAAATAAACATGGGTGAACCAATGTCACATCTGAAACATGTATCATGAAGTACTGGATAAATTTCCATCCCATGTGGTACATGTACACTACTTAATTTTTTCCCATACATACCCATAAACAAAACCAATATGTCACCTATGTATGGTAGCAAAATTACATAAAGGAAAGCTGAAATTTGCACATGAGGAGGTGGGTCACAATCCCACATAAGGTACCAGCACAATGCACCCCTTGTTTTGAGTAGATATAAATGTGATAGGTGGTATTCCCAGCACATCTCTCCTGCATGGGTCACTTTGACATGGCTGAAAGTGAAGCCCTCATTGGGTGCTTCTGGGAAGCATCCATCATGATAAGTAATCTCCCTTTGCACCTCAAGGGAGTGGCCAGCTTTGAAACCTTTCTTGGCCTCATCATTGTCATGAGATCTACATGAAAAATTTCTCCTTGTGGGAGCCATGGCCTACATACATATGGTAAGATAATGTTCTAAATCAGAAAAATAAACTTGCTCTACAAGATCAGATTTCTTACCATACAAATCTCCCACACACATAAAGTTAGGCATGGGTTTTTCCCCTCTTTTGAGAGAAGAAAGAGATGGCTGAAATTATTCCTGCATAGGATCCCTTGGCTGCCCCATCTCCATATAACTATTGCAATCTTGTAAGTACTGGTTTAGTTCCTCCCAATCATAATGCTGATGTAGCTCCTCCTCCATACCCTCCCAATCAAAACTCTTCAAGATTAGGGAGTAGATTCTTGCTGATTGCATGTAACTGGAAAGGAACTCCTTATGGGCTCTTTTTAGTATCTCTTTCTTAATATTGGAGGCTTGAGACAAGAATACTTTACCAAGATGATATATGACTCCTTCATGGACCAAGTAGCCCCCTCCTTGCTTTATGCCATCTAAGATCATCTTGGTGTGCAGATATTTGGAGTACTCCACAAGGAGTTGAGACCTCCAATATGGATCTACACTTCT
Source organism: Pinus albicaulis (assembly GCA_034641835.2). Classification (NCBI taxonomy): domain Eukaryota; kingdom Viridiplantae; phylum Streptophyta; class Pinopsida; order Pinales; family Pinaceae; genus Pinus; species Pinus albicaulis. Next base: position 553,673,207 of record CM076581.1, on the reverse strand, counting down.
CAACAAGGACAACGTTGTAGATGCATCTATGGTGGTGCTTGCCTTGTTGTTACTTGTTCATTTGGAATCATGTATGCCAAAATTGTTTGTGGGAATGCTGATCCTCCCCCTTTCTTCCTCCCACAGCGTTGTGAATCTTTCTTCCATTGTTTCAGCACTTGGTGAAGCTTTCCCTACATAATCTAATGGCACCCCAAGTGGCTTGCCATGCTGTAGGAATATCTCTTGCAGCTTTCTCATGAACACGAGGGAAGGAATTGTAAAGTCCTTGCCCCCACTGCGCAATTCCATATTTGTTGTGTGGGTAGAGACATCAAGTGAAGGGTAGGTGTGCATGCCTTGAATAACTTGTTGCTTCCCACTCTTCAAGTCCACCCACTCCATCTGCAAGGCCCTCCAATCAGTGGTGACTTTTCCCAAAGTAATAAACCATTAGACACCCAAGATGAGATTGGTGTCTGGTATGTCCACTAAAAATAAGTGGTCCCTCAAAGTGTAGGTCCCCATAGTCACAGAAAGTGAGGGAACATAGTGCATGCGCTGCATAGTTCTGTCCCCTGGAACCAAAACAGAGAACCCATCAAAAGAATCAGCAGGGATCCCTCTCCTCTACACAAAGTGAGCATCAATAAAGTTGTGGGTTGCCCCACTGCCGATCATAATAGATACTCTTTGGTCCATAGCTGAACCCTGCACTCTAAGAGTCAAATATTTGGGCACTCTCCTCAAAGAATCAAGAGTCCCACTGGTTGGAGCAAATGCTCCTTCTTCTTCTCTGGATGATGATGGATCCTCCTCCTCATCATCACCACCACTGTGACCTCTCCTAGGTCCATCACTGCCTTCCTCCTCTTCACAATCAGAGAAGACTTCAATATAATGTGCTTTTCCAGCAACACATATATGTCCCGGCACCCATGGTTTTTGACAAATGAAACATAATTTATTGTTTCTCAACTCCCTCCAGAGATCATTGTCAAGAATATTTTTCTGTGAGCTCTCCTTGGGTGGAGCAACTTTCCCCTCCTTCCCTTTAGAAGAGTGAGTGGCTTTGCTTGGGAAGGTTGCATTTACTCTTGGCAAGGCATCTTGGAGATATCTAGTTCTTTCAATGGCATCCTGCAGAGTGGTGGGTTTGGTAGACTTGACCAACCTCTGCAAAGGTTCTTCCAAGCCATCTATGAACATATAGACTCTCCTTGCAACTGAAAGATCAGGAGCCATTACAGATAGCCTCAAAAATTCAGAGATATAGGCTTCAACATCTCCTGTCTGCTTAAGCTTTTCCAAGCTTATGAAAGGGGCCTCCGGATACTTTCGATCAAATCTTTCCACTAGTCTCCTAATGAACTCAACATAAATGGACACATTGTTGTGCCCCAATGTATAAATTCCATGAAACCACCAGTTGTGGGATTCTCCATCAAAATGTAGCTCAAAAATCTTAATGGCTTCTACTTCAAGCACTTTATTTAGCTGGAAGTAGATGTCCAACTTTTCCACCCATGCTTTAGAAAAATAAGAGGGTGATCCATCAAAATTAGGCAAGAAAAACCTGCCCATGGTATGGTGCCTCCCATGAAGGAACCCTCCATCTCTAAACTGCTGCAATGGCCTCCTCTGGTCCTTCAAATGGAAAAAGTCTTGAAATATCAAGTTATCCTTGAACCTTTGACTTTGTGAATCATATTATGAAAAGTAGCCTTCCAAACAGGTTGACTCTTGAAGCCCTTCATTCTATACAGCCAAGAAGGTAGGCATTGTAGAGCGCTGTGAAATCTGTGGAGCTTGTGGCAAGCTCACCGGTGGACCAGTCCCAAACTGAGACATTTCAGAACTCTCTCCTTGATGGAGTCTTCCAAGGGATTCCCTCATTCTATCTATCCTCATCTCGTTTATCTCCTTGGATAGATCTTGCATGGTTTCCAAGAGATTTTTTGCAAACTCTTCTGCCTCGTTATGTTTATCATTCAATTCAGGGGCTTTCCCCTTGTCTTGACCCTTGTCAAGGTCAACAGTAGTATAGTCATAATTTTTATGACTTCTATTTTGGTATCTCCACCCCCTATCAGAAAGAGGATCTCCATCTTCGCAATGCAGCATGACTGTGGCTCCAATGTTAGCACAGGCTGTGCTAAGAGTGGAGCTCCGATACCACTGTAACATTCCTTTTTGGGGATTCTCAAGATTCTATGTCAGAGATGGACTACAGAGGAATTTAATGGTTATGTCACCTCTGAAAAGAGGGTGAGAACCAAATGCTACCTGGCCAACTGTAGACTCTGCCTATAGAACTTGGAATAATCCCATTCAGGAATCTCAACAAGGCCTTCAATGAAAATGTTGTATAAGAAAATATGAGCAATAATAATGCAGATCAGGGCTAGGATCCCCTCATTTATACTGTATGTGACTTACATTGGCAATTTCATTAGAAAAAAATAAGTTTAAGCAAATTAAACATATCTCCCAGAAACAAGACTAGCTAGAAATCAGCCAAAGCGATAAGTTGCTGCAACATGAAAACCCTAGCTACTATAATTGCACATATTTGACTGAAACTCAGAGGAGGATAGAAAAAGATCTGATACTTCAGTAATATAACAGTAAATAATATTTACATATGGGCTTATTTCCTTTACAACTGATTACAAAAAGAACTAGGGAAAGATCCCTTCAGAAATTAGAGCTGCAACTAGAAATAAACTGCAAAAATACATAGATAGCGTTATTTTTTAGATGGTTCAGCTGCTGTACATTACATTTCAGATCTCTGACATATGTATGGATTAAACATCAGATATAATACATATTTGGAAGCTACAAGACTTTAAGAACAAGATCCAATTGGAATTACATCAAAATATTGCATATTAAGCTGTAGATCTGAATTACAATATACTGTGTTGCAGAAAACCCATAAATTTCTAAAGATAAATTTTATTGCTGAAATAGATCAAATCTACAGAGACATGAATCAGCAACCCAATCCATGTATCAACAAGGGAATGCAAGCCTAACACCAAGAGATATTCCTCCAAACTGATATCAAATTGAAACAAGAATCCCTCTCACAAAATAACGCAGTATGGAGAAGAAAATGCATAGAGGGTGAAGGAGACTGAATACATGGACTAAAATTACAGATCTGATACAAAATATAGATCAGCTAACTCCTATGAGGTTGAAGAACACTCTCCAATAGAGAAAGTCTCTCAAAAACAACTAGATCTAAGCGAATCTAGAATGCCACTTGCTACAAAAGATAGCAGCTGCAAAACCCTCAATGGGCCAGTGTTGCTCATGAAAGATAGAGCTTGGTCTCAAACCAGATAGTGGCCAAATTCAGCAAAGAAATCCTCCAATGATCCTCAAGGGAAGAGATGAAACCCCTAAACAGGAATTCCAATCACAATCCTCCACTAAACAACAGAGAATGGTATTTGTCTAAGCAGACAAATACTTCAGAAATATAATTCATCAACAACCTCTTCAAGTGTCTTCTCCTCCTTTTTATAGCATGAGAAAGTCTTTGCAAACCCTAAACCACTTGGATGAGTTGGTCCTTTTCACATTATAGGCTCCCTTCTAGAACTGCACAGTCCCTTTTGGAGATACAATGAACATAGACAGCACAGTTGACTTGGTCAAGGTGGACCCAATCTTGGCTCAAAACCTCTTTCACACCTGCAAGTGATTATTTACATTGCCCTGATTTGTCTTTGTTCACATGGGCATTGATTTATTTAGACTTCTTAGGAGTTTTACATGTCCTCCTTTATTCACTTATTCATAAAACACAAATTAAATCAAAATTGAATGTCTCCTCTTAGCTAAGGCTAAGTAGCAACATTACAAAGAATGTTGATATCAAGTCTCTAAGAAAATTGTTCAAGCTTCCAACCACATAGCACCCATGAGCTAAAGAAGTTACTCAACTAGAAGTAGAGAAAGAGAATTTGTTCAAATTGATCATTGAACAAAACATTCAAATTCAGAAGATGGAGACAGATATGGAACCAATTTTAAAGGAAAAGGAACAGTTAGCAGTCACAAGTACATCAACATAGAAAAGAACAACAACATCTTCACCTGAAGAAACATAAACAACAACTGGAGACTCTTCTAAAAAATTAGTGAAAGATCTGGGAAATTTATCATTAAGCAATAAAAAAAATGAGATATTGTTAACAACATTACAAAGGTTAGAAGAAAATAAAATCAAAGATGGAAATGCATATTTTCCAGAAGTGCAGAAAACTTTCAAGTTTACTCAACAACTTGAAAATTATGAAAATCAATCAATAATAAGACAAATGATGGTAGACGCAAAGCAAGATATATGACATAATATTAATGCCAATATCACATATCTATGGTCATCCATTCAAATTGTATTTAAGAAAGAAGATTTGGTGCATAATGTCAAAGAAGCAGTTAAAAATATGAAAGTTCAGATTGAACACATGCTAGTAGAAGCACACAAGATCATCAAGGTATTGAACTGAAAAACCAAAGATGATCTCGAAGAACTGCAAATTCAGGACAAAAAAACACATTCATGGGAGTAAAAAGATTTTTAACAAAGAAAAATATTATGGTACAACTAGAAAACAAGTGCAAATAGATGGGTCTATAGGTAAGAAGATTCAACAAGAAATTCAGTTTATTGCAAGAGAAAGGGCTTCTGCCTTTAAAAACTTGTAAGGAAAAATTAATTCCATTAGAAACTTACCAAGACCAATTGTGCAAGATAGCTACAGATAAATTTAAATTTTGTAAAGAAAGAGGAACTATAAGTGGACATGATTTTATTGAAGGTTTACAATATGGCTTGTTTATTCAACATGAAGTCCATCACCTGTTTCTCACTAAACAAACATTTCAAACATACATAGAGGTGGATGAAAGATTTAGAAGTATGGTGATTTTCTCTATTTAGAGTGAAAGAAGATGAAATAAAATACTAGAGCTCATTGAGTAAATAAAACAGAATCTTGCATGTGAGGAGGAGTTAACATAGGAGAAATACTATAGCTATAGTCACCCATAGTAAACCTTTATGAATAGAACATCCAAATCAGTCCAAAAATTCTACTCTTTAGTTCTATTTTTGAAATATCTACATACTTCTAGAAGATATTATTTTTGTAATAAATTTTATTTCAAGTTCAAATAATTTTGAGACAGACTATAAATATTTTGAAAAATGAAGTAGAAAGGGTTTATTATGTAAAGGAGAATATATTTATTTCGTATGTAAGATGGGAATTTATTTTGATGTACTCAATTCAGAAATACAGACTCAATATTGTTTCAGGATTCTTTTGTCAAATAAATGGTGATGTTTTTCTCTTTGTCAAACTTTTTTTCTTTATAGTTTCCATATAGATGATTTTTCTTCATTTTTTACATGAATATGATGAACATAATTTACGCTAATTACTTTGCTTGGGATTGTTAAGAAAATCTAAATTTTTCCCTCTAATATTAAGTATAGAATTCACCGTTGTATGCTATATATTTAATTGATCCTTGTTATGCAAAATTGTGATCTACAAATAAATCAAATTCCCTAAGTGTGGTGCTAGGTGTTACACCATTTTTTGGTCATCTAACTCTTCATCATTAGATGGACCCAAGTACACCATGTAAGACCAGTTTTACCCCAAGTAAAACTACTTTCACTATGTTAATTAGGAAACCCCAAAAGGAATAATTAATTAAACCATAATTTAATTATTATTCCCAGTCATGTTTAACCCAAAAACAAAGAAATTAATGAGATGAACCCATAGTTATCTTATTATTTTCTAGGAATAATTATTTAAATAATATTCCTTGTTAAATATGACCAAATCAACCACCATTAATCAACTAAATCATTATTTATTTGATTATATCCCAACCACTTCCTTAAAAAGATAAATAAATCATTTATTTATTTATTTTTCACTAATCAAAGGATTTGACCCAAGTCAAACACCCTTTCCCTCCAACAAATAATAATAAAATATTCCATAGAGGTGGATCTAGTTGTGATTAACATTATTTTAATCATGCACCAAGATCTAGAAAGACCCAATATTTTGTTATAAATAGGAGGGTTTTCCCCTTCATTCTTCACCTTTTGTTGCATACTAGATCACTCTGGATCTATACACTTGGTCTCATTTTCTGCCATTTTGCTCCCATTGAGCTCTACTTTCTACATTGGGTTTTCTACATCTACAAGAGAGAGAAAGCTTAGATCTGAAGTGTTGAGGACTACAAAGAACCCATCCCATTGAGGAGATCTGGATACACCTTCTTGTTTCCTCCCAGGTGCCCTGTAATATAAAAATTCATTCAAAAATCGTGTTCTTGTCTTGTCTGTTGGATGCATGGAGCAAACTCTTTACTTTACTGCGTAATGTCTTTCCATTTATAGATCTATTTGTTGCAGCACTTTAACTACTAATTGCAGATCTGAAGATGTTTTGCAGCCATTGTTGTTGTTAGGGCTATTAGTTATGCGTAGCTAAAGTGGTTCTTTTTCGTACACTTCGACGAAGAATTCATACTAACACTAGGCACTTAGAACAACAGATGAAATACTTTTCTAACACTTTCTCTAAAATAAGCATACACACAGAATGATTGAAGAACCTACTTGTAATCCAAGCACTTATCCTTCTCCTTCAGTCGCTTTTGTTGTCACCTTTAATCCAACTTAGATCACTAGATTGATTCCTACAAGCATAAATAGAGAACAACAAACAAATTACAATATACATATGCCTACTTATATTAATCACTCAAATCGATTAGATGTGAAACATATATATCATTCAAAAATCCATTACATGAGAAATAGAAACATAAAGAGATACATATATCGGAAAATGAACAACAATATTTATTAAATAGTAGAAGGGAGAGGTTACAACCAATGATCGATTTGATGCCACTAGCTCCAGCTTCATCCCAGCCTCATCACATATGACATCACACTAGCAACATATCAATACTTTCACTCTCTCAAATGAGAATCCAACAACATTTCTCTACCAAAATTCTTCCTTCCCTAGCACTAGGATCTATGCTCAATTTATAGGGAAACTGATGGTAGTTTCTCAATGAATGAATTCATTAGGGAAATTTTGAGATCTAAAATGGGCCTCCTAAGGAAATTATAAAATAATAGTGGGTATAATAAAATAATATTTTATTACATCATCAAATTTTGGAGGGAAAAAAGGAAAAACTATTTTTTCAACTCGTATTTTCAACATATCTCCCAAAATGTTTACTCAAATTTCGAGTGGGAGTACTCATTAGATGAAAAAATTAATTCCTCATCCAAGGAGTACCCATATTTCATACTTTCGATAGATCCTACTACATGGAAAATGAGAAATACATGAAAAATGTGTTTGCAATCATGTTTTTTCATGTATTTCTCATTTTTCATGTAGTAGGGTCCACCAAAAGTATGCAACATGGGTACTCTTTGGATGAGGAATTAGATTTTGCATCCAATGAGTGCTCCTACTCAAAATTTGAGTAAAAACATTGGGAGATAAGTTGAAAATATGAGTTGAAAGAGTAGTTTTATTATTTTATTATTTTATAATCTTTTACCCTTTTACTTAAAAAATGGTGAATCATCCCCCATGGTTGAAATCATCATCTTGAATCCTATTGGTTCTTATAAATATTATTTTGGTTGTACATTTTTCTTAGGAGCCTATTTTAGACCTCAAAATTCCCCTAATGTTCTAATAATAAGCGAGACATGTTCCCATGTTTAGAGGTGTTAGATGGAAACTTGGATTCGAAGTTTGACCCATATGGAATCCTCTAGAAGGCACTGGCCATGTGTGGATTCCCATAACAATGAGAATTCTGCTCCTAGGTAACCAACGCACTCTTGAATGTCGGGAAGTGCATTGTTGTGCACCCTTGAATGGAGGATGCTACATATGCAATGAATTTAGTCCCTTTAGAGGTAGCATTGGTGAGTCTATAAGTGATATAACATATACTTCAAACCTTGGAAATCTCACTATAGAAACCATGAATGAATTGTTCTTCTCTTAGGGCATATAGAAATTAAAATGTAAGGGGATGATAGACCCTATTTCATTGGTCCTGGGGATGATGTCGAGTTTGACCAGGTCATGGGGAATGGTGCACAAATTGACCTATAGCAGCTGCCCCCAAAAGCACGAAGTCAAAATAATAATAATATTTTCAAATGAGATGATTTACGATGTGATGAGATGGAACAGAAGTGGTGTGGTGACCTGCATCAATCTTACAATACATTACATCATGCTATTTTCATCTTGATCATGAATTGCTGAGGGAGGCATTCCCATGCACAGCACATCAACTATCTAATAACATGTACATAGTGCAAAAAGTCATCTACATTGGAATGTTGCCCAATACAGACATACCTATAGATATAGGCTCATGTTCATATGATGATCTATATGTAAGGTCACCATATAGATAATGTGTACAAAAATCCTAAAATTTCATCCCAGATGGCTAAAACTAGATTTGGTGTCTTCTTATCTCGTTCACTCGATCGTTCGGGTATAAGTCTAGCCATGCGAATATATGATTTGTAGTCAAACATGGTAAGACATTGTTTGATTATTAGCCAATGATGTGAGTTTTTAACAAACGTGACAGAACCACCATTGATGTTAATGGCTCTCAAGGTACTGCAGTACAGTTTGTAAGGCATGGATAGGTGATTTGATGTCGAACACCAAACAAAATATTTCAGTCAAAGGTCTGGAAGTGAGGATCGCCTCATTGTACTGGAAGTTGATGTTTCTAAGTAAACTTCCTGGATAGTGATTTGATGTTGACAGGAAGCCACTTTATCATGAAATGAGAGTTACTGATTTCAGAGACAAAATGTGACTTAGTATAGCAATGTTCAGGGATGAATGTCATGAAAATTAAATTTTATGAGCATTGCAGAAGGATGAGTATTCACTGGATGACTTCTATTGAACATATCGGCGACACTGAGATGAGTTGCCAGCATTTACCCAAAACCGAAGTGAAGGTATGATGAACCATAGGTATGAATGAACCATCAAGAAGATTACCCAACCCAAAAGCCACAATGATGGAGTGAAGTGTGATGTTCAAGAGTGACCTGCTACCGTAAAAGTTATGTTCACTTTCCCAAATTTTCCCACGTCATTTGTCTCTCAATACCTCTTTAGTTTTTAACAAGATTGAGGAGGATAACATATGCTTGATCTATAATTCAACCCTTCAGGCGAATATGCATCGCTATTTAAAAATTTAACAAGTCTAGTGATAAATGAAACTCGATTCTTGCCATGATTGACAAGCCTGTCATTATTTTATGTTTTAACAAGCCTAACGACAGAGACAGCTTGGTCCTTTTTCATATTTAGAGAGTTTAAAAAAGAGGACAAAATAATACTCCATGAGTATTTTTTTGTAAATTTTTTGCTCAGATCCGAAAAAGTGTGAAATAATATCTCGGAGAACCTCGTAGCCATGTTCGACTAAGGTTTTCCTTTTTCGTAAATAACAGTCGGGAAAATGGTTAAACTTATACCGAGTAGATGTCCTTTCATTTACTTTTATGAGCTTGAAAAGACAAGTGCTCAGCAATATTTTCACATTATCGAAGTCGAAAAAGAGCTAAAAGAAGACTCCAGGGGTTCCTTTTTTGCTGTTATCGAAGTTGGAAAAAGAGATGAAAGTGTGCTTCAAGTCCTTTTTCGTTTTTATCAAAGATCGAAAAATAAGGATAAAAGTATGATTTTTGGTGAAATTATTCTTGAAATAAGTGTGCACGACTAATCTGCTATGTTAGTTGTAAAAATGTTCAGAGAAACATAAAATGGATTAAAAATACCAGTTTCATGATAAAAATTAATAAAACCATAGTCACAACAATAAATATAATTTGCAAATTATCAAATGAATAATTAAAAGAGTTTTACTGTTCATTTTTACCATTTGGAATTTGGAGCTCTGAACCTGTTTTTTCCCCTAAACTTTAGCTGTTGATTGCAGTCGATTCTATGGACGATTTTCCTCGCCGTTCAATCTAGGTTGGTGCTATCAACCTCCTCTTTCATTTAGTAGTATTTTTTTTTTATTTCATTGCAATTTTTTAGGGGTTTGGGTCCCTTAGGGTAAATTTATTTTTCACATAGGGAAACACACCCTTGAATGTCAAAAGGTGTGTTGCAGTGCACTGGAATTGAAGGCAAAGTGCACTTGAAAGGCACTGTCCCTTGACCTGGGGTGCATTGGGCACAATTTACGTTTCTTGTCTTTGTAGTGTGCCCAAATGTTTGCTAGTTTTTTGCATGAAATGGTTCCTTATGAGTCTTATGGTTGTGTTTTAGGGATTCAACGGAAAAAAAAAATGACGATTACATGGAGGGAAATAGAACATGAGGAACAAAAAATGATTGCCCTAAATGATTCAGGTACTGTAACAACCCTTAGAAACTGTGGGTTGCTAAAGTAATTCAGACTATCGGATATGAGGCAATAGATGGAACTATTGGATTTCCTTGTTCGTTCATGGGATCCAACGATTGAGGCATTTCATATTGGGGACAAAGTGGTCCCAATTTTAGTGGAGGATATCTATTTTCTCACAGGATTATCAAGGAGAGGCCTACCCATTTCTCTTTCAGGGTCTGCTCTCGGAGGAGAGATAGTGAGAGATTATATATTCCAGTATTGTAATCCAGGGGCAGAACCTAGCAAGGATGGGAAAATAAACATCAGCAATGTTCGTGATTTTCCATTGAGAACCATCTTATTCATGATCAAAAATCTTTCTGGTATAGCTACACTACACATAGCAAATAGATCTTACATGCAGTATGCAGTAGAGTTATTGGAACCAATAGTTTTCAATTGGGATGAAGTTGTACTCTCTCAAATGAAAGAATAGCTAAGCAACAAAAGGGAGGAAGGAAGAAAAAATTCAACTATGGTTCGATCCTCATTTCTTTTACCTTAGAGAAGATTCCTCTGATGAAGCCTCATCATGTGACGCTGGGCATATCTAACCTTAGAGATCCAAGGATGCAGAGATGGGTAGAAATGATGGCTAGAAATGTTGTTCAATAGACCATTGTGTTCTCAACTGCATTATTCACCTGGTTCAGGCGACAGATTGTCGCCATCGATGACTATGCATATGCAAGCATTGACTTCTGAGGAGATCCAAATTTAGTTTTACAAGAAGGCACTTAATGCGGTCCAATTGGTAAGAATGTTTTGACCATGCTTTTTTATTTTTCTAAGGTTTGTGCATGTTTTTGTATTTTGATGTTTTCCCAGACTAAACTAAATTTTTTATGCATGCAGATGTAGGTCGAGTTCGACTAGTGGAATAGCTCGAGAAGGTAGTGGATGAGCCAGCAGAGAGGGTTTTCAGGAGAGAAGTCCTTCAGGATTTGGATATGGCTAAGACTCTTGTTGAGCTTCAGCAATACATACAGGGGTTGACCTTCAGAATTCTGAATTTGTGGATTGAAGAGTTACCCACGCGACTACAGCGCCATACTATTGGCTTTCCTAACTGTTGGATGCAGTTACTATGTAGGATAGCTAGATCAATAGCATGTTATCATGAGAACCACTAGTTTTATTTTGACATGTTGCATACATTTTGAGGTCTGATGACCAATGTGTCTTGGGCACAAAATTTTTAAAAACCTATAACTATATATCTATTTGTTTTCAGTGTTTTCCTATGTTTATTGTGAAAACCTATTCAATTATGTGAATGTATCTTTACATGTTTTTCAAATGTTTTTTTCTAACATAATTCGCTAAAGAATCAGTTAATGTGTTCAAATTTCTAGAAATGTGTTGATATTGAATGAAATCAAAATGTATTTCCAAAATTCGAGCTCTTAGGAACATACGATGCAATGTTGTATTTCTGACAGTGTAAACACTAGTAAGTTGCAGTACCACAAGTTTTGAGTCTAACCTAATAATGATGTGGTTAATACCAAATGAAATGGCATTAGAGAGAAGTTCTCTCAACGTGCTATACTCAGTGATGTTTTTTATAGATCGACTCATACAAATCCCTTGAAAACTCACTAACTCATCATTAGAAGCGAAAATGGCCCATGCTGCAGAGGATAGATTCTGCATACTATGACTAACACCATCAACATACCCAACGAATGGTTCCAAAGATTCAAACATCTGCAATGAAATGTAAAGTGGATTACTAACTTCAAGAAAACTCTAGAAAAACAAACTAAGATAGTAAATGAAAATCAACAACATATATATACAATATAATACAACATTTTACTACGCTCATGTTTAATCATAGTAATGTTTCAGATACAACCCATTTCGGGGCTGTGCCAACAGAATTCCATCGTAATCTACCAACTCGTAGGCACCGTTAGCAAGAATTATTTTGAAAATATAGGGGCCATGCCATAATGGCTCAAATTTCCTTGTACCTATTACATCAGCTTCTTGATCATAAAGAATGACCAGGCCACCCTATGAGAAGATGCGAGGCTGGACATGCTTGTCATATTGCTCCTTTATACGTATCTTATGCGCTTCATTGGCCAATGTACGACACATTTCATCAAGATGGATGAGGTTAAAAAGACACACTTCTTCAGTAGAGGTTTCAGGTAACAAGTCGATTATGAGTTTTAATGATGATATTTCACATTGGATTGGAAAGATAGCTTCCAGACCATACACCAATTAAAAGGGGGTAAATCCAGTTGCATTTCTCACTGAGGTTCGGTACGACCACAAAGCCGCATACAAGATTAAATTCTAGTTTCGTTTATGAACTCCTATCATTCGTTGAAGCATTAATTTAATAATCTTGCTAATAGCCTAAAATTATCCATTTTATTGTGGATAATAAGGATTATAACTATCATGGGGAAGTCCTAATTTGGTAGTCAACTCATTGATCATATGATTGCGAAAATGGGAACCATGATCTATGAATATAGCATGTGTAACACCAAACCATGAAATGACATGATTAAAGAAAAACAATGCAGTTGTTTGTCCCGTGTTATTAAATGTGGGCATCGCTTCGGCCCACTTGGTAAAGTAGTCTACTACAACAATAATATAACCATTCTCCTCTAATGAACGAGGGTTATAGGTCATGAAGTCAATGCCCCATTTTGCAAAGGGTCCCACGGAGACAACAAGATGCATTGGAGCTGGCAGTTTGCAGATTTTACGATCAAATATTTGGCACACATGACAACTTCTGACCGTGAGGATGCAGTCGCGAAATATCGTAGGCAACCAGTAATTGGAGTGGAGTATCTTCTAAGTGGTAGAGTATCCAGAGAAGTTTCCACCACAAGTCCCAACATGACAATCATTTAAAACCTTTTCTACCTCCTCATGAGTGAGTCACCTTCTTAAAATTGTATCGACACCAAGACGATAAAGTGTATTGCCGATGATCAGATAATATTTGGCTTGGTATCGAATACATTGTTGGTCAGAGCGAGAGGTATCAGGCTGAAAATTCTGGGTTTGGATATAAAGATAAAATCCCCATACCAAGGATCAGATGATCTGATAAAAAACGTAGAATCATCAGGAATATATGGTTCGGATGTAGTAGCAGTACTATCAGAGGGAAGGTCACAGAGAAGTTCGACCAAAAATAAAGACTTCTTTGACTTGGATTTGATAAATTACAAATCAAGTTCATGCAAAATGAAAATCCATTGTGAATACTTTCCCCTAGCAATTTACGTGATAAGATGTAAGTCATGGTTTTGCAATCTGAAATGACAATGGTCTTTCGGAACATGATATGGTGGCAAAATATTTGGACAGCTTGAACAACCGCCAAGCAATATTTTCTACGTATGTATACTTCACGTCTATATCATTGATATAATGACTCAAGTAATAGATTCGATGTTCTATCCCATTTTCTACTTGGACCAATACCATAGCAATGGTTGTATCAGCCGCAATGATATATAACAAATAATCACTCTGATAATTGGGGGGATACATTAATTATGCCCGGACAATTGTATCCTTGATAACATCAAAAGAAGCTTACGCAACCTTATCCCAATAGAAGGTAATCCCTATTTTCAAGAGCCGAGTAAATCCTTTAGCCATTTCGGTGTAGTTGGGTATGAACCTCCTTAGGAAGTTAAGCTTTTCCTGAAGTTTTTGTAATTGAAGCAAATTTGATGGCGTAGGAAAATCAAGAATGGCCTGCACCTTCAGTGGGTCGATTCAAATTCCTTCTTTTGAGATGACGAATCCTAGCAAGAAACCAAAACCAACACAAAACACACATTTATGTGGATTGAGGCGTATTTTGTAGTGTTGGCAGTGTAGAAAGATAGCTCTTAAATGCATCGGCTAATCAATATGGTTTTGTGAATGCGTGGGTAAATTGTCTAGATAAGGTTGAAAAATGTGCTTGATGTCATTGAAAGCATAATCCATTTCTCTCTGAAAGGTTTCCCTAGTGTTATTTAAACCAAATGGGAGTTTTCGATAAGAGAATGTGCCCCAAGGATAGATGAATGATGTCTTATGTTGTTCCTTTGGGTGGATATTGACTTGATTGTAGCCAGAAAATCTGTCCATGAACGAAAATATTTCACATCTAGCATTGTCGTCAATAATCTAGTCAAAAAGGGAGTAGGATAGCTGTCTTTTGGACTATCAATATTGACATCCTGATAATTGACACACACTCTAATGGTTCCTTGTTTTTTCATAACAGGAACAATGTTGGAAACCCACTTAGTTGGCGGAACAGGGTAAATGAAACCAGCACGCAAAATGTTTTCAACTTCTTCTTTTATGGTAGCAGCCTTCTTCGGATGAACCAGATGAAGGCGTTGATGTATCGGTTTGACATCAGGGTACATGTTAATGGTGTGTTCAATGATACTGGTATCTATGCTTGGAATTTCCTTGTAAGACCAAGAAAATACATCACGAAATTCACCAAAGAGAGAGAGATATGTTTCAATTTCTAATGGAGAACAAGACACGTTGACATGAATGTTTTCTACAACGTTGGATTTGGTCGAAATATCGATAGAAATTTTTTCTTCAATATTTCTTAATTTTTTCTCGGATTCGATTCCATTAATAGGAAAATAATTCAAAAATAATTTTTTGAGCGATGGGTGATAGTTCAATAAGATTATCTTCTTCGTAATCCTGAAGATGGGAGCGATGATGAAGATCTTCCCTCATGGATTCCACAATATTCTCATATGTCAAGAAAGTGGATGAAAAAGGATCAGATGGAGTACCAAAATCTACATAATGATCAACCCAAATGACCAGCGATGATGATTTCAGATTTGCCACCAAAACCATGTAGACTGATTACTATGCTAGCTCAATTGGGTTGGGAAGTAGAAATTCATCCAACGTAACAACTTCAGAATCACCCATAATCTTCCTTAAGCCAAATGGAGTGGATGATATCATGTAGCAGGTATCTATGCTTGCAATTTATTCTGATGTCATAGGTGGAAATAATGCAACGGTTCCCATGAGGGTGGAATCCTTTAAGCGTCCTACACCAATGTTCTGAAGTGCGATTTGGGGTGCGTGAACTAAAGGAATGCTTCCAGTTACCTGGGAACTAGAGGCAAAGAAGGATAGTTTATTGATGACTGTGATGAAACCTTTATGTGAAAAGGAAATCATTCTAAAATATGTAGAGATGATCACATTCATAGCATATACCCATGGCCTTCTGAGTAAAATGTTGTAGTCAAGGGGTCCATCAACGACCTCAACTTCAACATTCATTGTTTTTCCCCCTAGTTCAACATGTAGGTTATTGATAATACTGCAAGGCTTATATGTATTTCTGTCGAAATATTTCAACGTTGTAGGTGATTGGGATAGGGGCAGTGAGCCAAGTGATTTCCAATAGTTTAGAGACATAATGCACGTAGATACTCCTTCATCAATAATAATATGATGAATGAGGTGATTGATAACATTTACTTGGATGGAGAATTCCAATTCTGATGGTAATTGCGGCACATAGCCCGTATGATTAAAGACTACGAGATTGGAATCTGTCGGATCAATTCCACCAATTGCCGAAAACAAAGCCTACTTCTGGGAGGGAAAATTTTGAAGCACCTCAAGTGATGACATAGCTGAAGGGGATTGAGCCAAATCTTCAACTATATTATAATTTCGAGCAGCTCGGGCTCCAGGATTAAATGTCTATTTACGAATGACTCCCTTCGGTGGCTTGATTTTCAATTCAAGAATAGTAGTTGGGCGTATCTATTCCGTATACGGATTCATCGTCGAGGTAGTATGTTGATCAGTATCCTGACTACCGTAATATTTATTAAGTGTTGACACCAAAACATCAGTCGATGGCTTTGTGAAAGACAACATAAGAACTTGGGAACTAGAAGTTGGATTTGTAGCAACCAAATTTGTGTCCAGATTTCGAAATGGATCTGTCAACACTACGAATGCATGCGAGGTCTTAACAAATTTTGAGAATTCAGCACAGTGAGGATAGTCTCAAACAAAGTGTTCCTCATTATAGATTATTCAAGGGTAACGAGGTTTCTGATTTCCAGTCGATTGATCAGATGATCTTTCCTGTGGGGTAGAAGTTTTCTTTTTCTTTTATTTCCCCTTTTTCTTACTTTTGGGTTGCTTGTCACTTTTGCCCTTGTGAGATGACATTGCATGGATTTCGGAAGAAAGCGTAGGATCAGGTGTAGTAGAGTGATGTTTGGCTGCAGTACTGATCATACCATCTTCGACATGAGAGTCCTTAGATGGAGGAGGAAAAATGAAATTAGATCACGATGCGTTGGGAATTTTCTCGGAAAGCGTGTTAGATTGAGTATAAATCAAGTCTAAATATTGGGCACGAGAAATGACCTGCTATTCAGTGATGACGCTACCCTTAAACAAATCCTTAGTTATATATGGTAATAGGGACTTAGGGAACCACTCAGCAAGGAGATGATTAGGAACAAATGTCTTAACCATTCTATGAAGACAATGCCACTCATGAATATGATTAGAAATGTGAGTAGAATTATTTTGTTTAAAATTAGTCAAGAGTTCTCAGTTTCATATCATATGGGTGACTAGAAGTGGGTAAAAAATACAGTATCTAGGGCAGTGAAATTATCAAAAGAAGCTCTTGTTAATTCAATGTACCATTTCACGGTCGAACCAGTGAGTGTACCCTGGAAAAGACGTAGTCGAACAAAGTTATCATTTAGGGAGTTAGATGAACACCACAAATGATAATTCATAACATGCATTGACGAGTCTTCTCCAAGGTTTCCATTGAACTTAGGAATATCCGAGGGTAATTTATGGGGTATCATGGGCCACCAAGGAGCATTGGATCATTGATAAGATAGTTTAAATTAGGTAACTCTAAAATTGCAACAAAAGGAAACTTTCGATTTAAGTCGAGTTGAGCATAGCAAGGGTATAATGGAATTTCTTAAGCAACAGGCCTTTGAGCACTAGCATAAGGAATCTGTTGCTCATAACCTAGATAGGGGTTGTTTTGATAAGAAAATGCTTGAGGATTCTATTAACCAAAACTTGGTATGCTACTTGTTGAAATGAAGGTTGTGGCATTTGCGCTTGTGGCTGCCAAGGGGTATCTCCACCAAGATTATAACCAAAACTAGGATAGCCTGGATTTTTTTGTGGATAGGTATAACCTAGTTTTGGCTGCGACGTCCCATAATATGGTAATATATCTTGTGAATAAATGATTCCGGATACAGGTGGTTGTTGTAAACCAACCGAAGAATTTGGAGTCTGAGGGCCCAATATTTGAGGGTATTGGGTTGAAGGAACCACTTGAGACAGTTGAGGTACAACAGTTTGAGTCTGTAATAGGGGTAAGGATATATTAACAAGTGGAGTTGATGTGGGTGCAACAGGTTGAACTGGTTGATATGAGTGCATAATTGTTTGTGTTTGGATGGCTAGAGTGAGTTTCCACTGACAAAAATTCATTCCAACATTATGATGACCAAATAATGACGCAGTACTATCAAAATGGGTGACCATAGGTTTCCCCCCAGCATGAGGAGTATAATAATATGGAAAATATTTTTCTCGAAATGCAGGTAATCCAATTTAAATTGTACAGGATGGAATATAACCAGATGGACCAGCTTGATATTTCTCTGATGATGTATATAAAAGATAAAGTCATTAAGGACTCACTATAGATTTACTAGTTAGAATACCAGATGATGACATTGGTGATGTCCATGGGTTTGAGGATGCACCAGAGAAGGTTCCTGATAAATATTGGTAACCAGGTGGGACAGAAGGGCCAACATAATAATGTGACTTTGGTGAAGATGTGAACATCGATGGAGTACCAAGATTAGGTGTTGTTGCAACTAGAATAGATGGTCTAGCCGAAGATGTTGGCTCAGACATGGTTACTCGATCAAATGTATACCTTATTGCATCTACGGGAAATATAATAGACACAAGATCGACAAAAGTAGAGGAAGTTGATTGAGGAAAATACTCGTACAGGTAAAGCTACACCCCAAAATGAGTTGGATTTAAAGGTGTTTCGTCTTGTGGTATTTCTTCAATCGAAATTAAACCAGGTGGAAGGATTTCGTCGTCAGGCCCAAAGCATATTTCAGGAGGTTGAATGCACGATATGGGAGACTCAATTGCTACATTATATTTTGGGGCGACTGATACAGGAACAACTTCTGGTTGTTTGACTTCGAGATTCAGATGTTCTGGAAAAAAAGTGATAGGATCCCGATCAAATTCCAATTGAACAACGTCAAGTTCGGGAGGTATGGTCTCACTGATTGGATGTATCGTGATCATAACTAGCTGTGAGGACTCTGTCTCGACAACAGTAAATGAACCAGGATTTTCAGAAACAACTTGAGCCGACTCTGGTATATGTGAGGATGATATCACACCAGAGGTATTGATAGTACCAGTTTTGGTAGAGCGATGTCGCCTTCGCCATCCTGAAATAGATTCTGGTGGTAAAGGTGGTTTTAGTGCTATTCTATGAAAACAACCGGGAAAGGGATGTTCTTCTTCCATGATGACTGATTTTTTTTATGACCAAAAACAAATAAACAAAATAAAAGGGAAATTATAGGAAAACGGTTTACCAAATAATTATGAACTACAGTACCTCCTGGCAAACCAAGAAGTATAGGCAGGCAATATCCTCGAATGCTATGTTTGGTGTATCACAAGTTACAAGGAAGCCGACTCGGTTCACTATGGATGGATAAGAACCTAAAATTTTCCTCCCAAATATACCCGAAGGTACGTGGAGGCCTAGGTCCATATTAGTGTTGTCTAATGCGAAACCGCATAGTGAGAGCACCCGCTTATACTTTTCATACTAGAACATCGCCCTATATACCCAAAGGTACGTGGACGAGCTCTGATATACTTATGTACGTGGAGTGAGGTATAACACTCGGAATGTATCGTAGACAAGTTAGCGACAACTGCTATGTTTAATGATGTTGGAACACATCTCTAGCCTAGACCTTCTAAATGTTATTGTTATGGTTCCAATTCTTTCTTAGGTAAGTTAATGTAAATTTTGTGTTCATATTTTTTAGAAAGTTTGTCTTTGAGGTTCACCGCATGATGTGATAGAAATTCCTAAAAATGAAAACTAAAATGATAAGGAAAATTTTCAATTTTAGCTTTTTCAATGAAAATCCTAGCTACTAAGGGAAAGAGCAATCAGTTTTAGAGAAAAAAAAGAAGAGAACAAACTAAAATGCAGCTTTCGTAACTTGTTCCTATGCAACACACATAATTCACTATATGCACATGCATGTTTTTATTTTCATCTCTCTTAATGTGAATGCAAGAAAGGAAACTATATGCATCAAATCAAATAAAACAAGTGTTTTCTTCTTTCAGAAACGAGGAATTTAACAACAATTTTTATTTTAGGGAAAATGAAGAATGGAACTACAATTTTTCCTACAGGAAACAAAGAATAAAACAACAATTTCCTTTATGAAAACAAATGGATCTAATGCAGAAATCAAATACTTTGAATTTGATTTTCCAATGATATAGAAAAACACTAAAGAGACATTAAACAAGTTCACTTTTCAAAAGAGGAAGAATCAGGTAAGTTCATTGGTCTCTAAGGGGTATGAGACAGTTGAGAATACAACAAAAAAATGGTTGAGAATGATAGCAATAAAAAATTTGAATGGAATTTGGTTGGCTAGGGGGACAATGCAGTCTCTAAGGGGAGACAGTGAGTTGCAGTGCACCCTTAAGTGGGAGACAGTACACTGCAATGCACTGTGTCTTGACCAACAGTGCGTTGGGCACAACAATGATTGAAAATTAAAGCTACATAACACACTCCTAATGCAATTATTTCATTCAAAAGTATATAACTGAAATTAGATGCTACTGATCAGGATTAGTAGAGGAAAAAACACCATGAATGATAGGAAACTCCCCAATGGAGTCACCATTTTGTTATGCATAATTGTGATCTACAGATAAATCAAATTCCCTAAGTGTGGTGCTAGGCACTTAGAACAAAAGATGAAATACTTCGCTAATAATTTCTCTAAAATAAGAAGGCACACATAATGATAGAAGAACCTACTTGTAATCCATGTGCTACTCCTTCTCCTTCTATCGCTTTTGTTGTTGCCTTCAGTCCAACTAAGATCACCAGATTGATTCCTGCAAGCATAAACAAATAACAACAAACATATTACAATATACAGATGCCTGCTTATCTTAATCACTCAAATCAATTAGGTGTGAAACATATATATAATTAAAGAATCCATTACATGAGAAATAGAAACATAAAGAGATACATATATGGAAAAATGAACATCAATCTTTATTAAAGAGTAGAAGGGGGAGGCTACAAGAAATGATCGATTTGATGCCACCAGCTCCAACTTCATCCCAGCCTCATCACATCCAACGTCACACAAGCAGCATATCAGTAATTTCACTCTCTCAAATGAGAATCCAACAACATTTCTTTACCAAAATTCTTCCTTCCCTAGAACTAGGATTTGTGCTAAATTTATAGGGAAAATGATGGTCGTTTCTCAATGAATGACTTTCTAATAATAGGAAAGACATGTTCCCAAGTTCAGAGGTGCTATATGGACACTTGGATTTGAAGTTTGATACATATGGACTCTTCTAGAAGGCACTGGCCATGTGGAGATTCCCAGAACAATGAGAATTTCGCTCCCGGGTGACCAACACACTCTTGAATGTCGGGAAGTGCATTACAGTGCACCCTTGAATGGAGGATGTTGCATATGCAACACATTTAGCTCCTTTAGAGGTAGCATTGGTGAGTCTATAAGTGATATAACATATAATTGAAACCTTGGAAATCTCACAATAGAAGCCATGAATGAATTTTTCTTCTCTTAGGGCATATAGAAACTGAAATGTAAGGGGATGATAGAACCTATTTCATTGGACCTGGGGATGATGTCCATTTTGACCAGGTCATGGGGAATGATGCCCAAATCGACCTATAAAAATCCTCACTCTTATTCATCTCATACATACCACAATAATTTTGTAAGATCCATGATTTTGGCTACCTCGCCCTGCTTCAGCTACTCAGTTTATTTTTAATTGATTACTAAATATTTTTATGATTCCATGCCCAATGGACTCCTCCTTCATCCTAAAAACACAAGAATTTTAAAACCTATCTTTGATCTTTATATCTAACCTAAAATTTAGAAAAATTTATTGAAAATTTCATATAGAGATATCCCTCTCTAAAGCTGGAAGGGATATATCCCAGCCTTAAAGTGTTTTGTGGTTATCTCTACAACTTCCTCTTCATCCTAGGAAAATTATAGAGTGTTAACAAAGTTTAAGTGCTAAAATATTTGATACAATATGGTAATAAAATTTCTCATGGACGAGTAATTTGAAGTGGTTGTAACATAAAACCAAATATGCCAACATGGAAATAATTTTTTATATGTTTCATCAAACGTATTTATCCTCACTATCTCATCACTTTCCAACATGAAACAAAGAGACTACGAAACTCTGTCATTTCCCGTGTTGTTCATTTTCAATACTATGCTCACAAACCATGGTTGTCATTTAATAAAATATTTTATTTGTTCCCTTTGATCGAACAACATATATATTTTTTTGAACGGAAATCAATGACTATGTTGACTCATTCCTCTCACTTATTGCAATCTTGCAAATGTGGTGTCACTCCATGTACAGATGTTAAAAGAAGACCTTGACATAGAAGTTTAATGGTTATGTATGTTATAACCTTTCTGATGAATCACCACCCTTACTCAGTAGTCCTTAGGAAAACATTTATTTCACCATTTACTCCCCATCATGTTCCTAATCTCTATCATCACACACGAACTTTTAGTTTCTCATGGGTTTTCAAAGGAGTATCCAGTGTGTTCTTCTCATGTGTTTCAGTTATAACTTCGAAAATATTTTGGATCTCTGCTGGAATCCAAGGAAAACAATGTCTAGTTCTGCACTATATTTATTTTCTTGTCATGCTAGCTTGACAGGTATCTTAACAACAAGTTGGTTACTCTAGTAATTTCTAAATTCATGTTTACTTTGAGTCTTTGATTCCATGTACCATCTCCCCCCTATGTTTATTTATTGGTTTCTTTAGTATATCGTATAATTTCTCTATGATCATTCTTCCTTATTGTTATTCAAATGCTCATGAATCCATTGGGTTCATTTCCTAGTCTATTTGTAACCGCTCTCCCTACATCCATGTAAGAACACAAGATCCACTTGCAAGGAATGAAAAAAGGGTAATTGTGAGGTTTTAAAACACGTTAACCTACCACATGGAATTTTTATTTAACTTTTATTTCATTCTCAACGTGATTCTTTGAGGTTGAATCATCAAACACAAAAGAACTAGCATTTTCCTGATTAGATTAAAAATTTGCTCTCATTTTAGCTTTTCAACAAGGTTTTTAAAGTTTATTTTCCTTATATACTCTATTATTTAATGAAAAATATTGTCTCCGTACATTTTTTATATAACTGTCAATCCATATTGGATGTGTTATCAATCTATTATAAGAAAATTTCAACACAAAACCAAAATATGTACATAACATAGTCCTTGTGTTGCACTCACAAAAGTTATAATTGTTGTTTAAATAATTAATATATTGATTACATGTTAGACACGTTCTTATATAAACCCATTGAGAATTAGTTATCCTTCTATATAAATCCAATTTTTTCAATGAGATCCCTCAAAACCCTAGGTTCTTGGACAAAAAACCATTAACATTCCCAAAGTGCAAGAATTTTACTCTTTTATATGGCCATGGACAAAAATTAATTTTCCCACAATTCTAGTTCACTTGTGAGTGTTTTTTAACGCATGTATTAAAAAATGAATTTGTTTGTGTCACACAATTCTTTTCTATAAACAAGAATGAGAAGGGTAATCTAAGAGAAATTGAGTCGTTTTCTCTTAAAAAGCATAAAAATTCATGAATTTTTCATTTAAATATTTCTTGATTTGTAATTTCCCTACCTGTAATTCTCTACCTAGCCAGAGGGTTGTAATTGCCCAAAATAATTAAAATTTATTTGAAATTATACCTGAATCTATTTGACAAGTACTCTAGATTGATCCTCAATCTCCCTTATATCCATTTTCCACTTATTCACTCATGGAGTTATATCAAAAGGCCATTTTCCCTCAATGAGCCCGTATTTTTTAGTCCTTTTTTCCTGAGAATTATGAGTTACCTAGAACTATTCCCCCATATTCTACTTCCATCTTTCCTGAAATGTCAAGGCAAGTTATTTATATGGTTACTTGCTTATAATGTTATCTTATAGATCAATGTGTATATGAATTAGTATTAGGATTTTTATCAGTGTTCTCAGTTGGTCAGACTCCCTCAATCATTTTCAATTATAGTTAGTATTTGTCATATGTTATTCATGACCAATTTTTAAATATTTCTATTGAAGGTGCTTTCAAAAACCAGTCGTTTTTAGAGTAGTTTTTATTATTTAATCAAGAAAAGAGATTCAAATTTCATATAAATAATTTGGATGCACATGGAAAGTTATAGTCAGTCATTCAATGGAATTCCTTGGTTAGTAAGAATTTAGAAGAATACTCATTGAGAAATTTTGTAGATTAGTTTTTGTATGTATCCTTGTGTTTCCTTAGCAGTGACTTTGTGCCAAGGATTTCACCAGAAATAAACATAGTTTTATATCTTACTGATCAATCCAAGGTTGGATATTGGTATCTTCAACAGAACTATACAGAAGTTAGGATATATGGATGTGAAACCTCTCCTTACAAGTTAGCAGGTTTTGTCCCATCAAGAATATTTTCCTTAGAATACATCAGGAAGATCATGAATATGGATGAATTAAATTTTGTATCAAGAAAGAAGAAGGCACAATTTAGACTACAAGCACTGATTGGCCCCTTCATCGTCAAAACCAAAGAAATAGAAAATGAGGAAGATGCTTTGCTGAAGAAAATGAAATTAAAGTTGAGTTTCACATGGTATTATGATCATTTAGGGATCATTTCAAAATTAAGAGTGAAGTAGAAAACCACACCTTATGCACATACACCTAGACTAGAGATAGATAAATATTCTAATCAAGAGGAGTGGACATAGAATACACTACAAGAAGCTCAAGAGAAAATTTTTAGTCATAAATCTCTACAAACTCCTATTTTTAAGGGAAAATAATCTATGAGTATAATGGAAATCATGTCTCCTATAGATTTATGATCTCAAGCTGCAGACATTTGTGTTCTTAAGAGAAGAAAGAAGACACATACTCAAGAGGAATCATCACAATAAAAGGGCTCACAGGAGCAAACTACAGTTTCTCTAATGGATTTTCCTAATACATATTTTGCACATATTTAAGAGACAAAAGAGTCTCTTTTGTCTTATACATCTCAAGTTCCAACACAACAAAATATTTTTCTAAGGTACAAATATATTAAGAATAAGAATGAAGCATTGAAAGCCATAAAGTTTTCATAATTTTGGAAGCATACTTCTACCACCCAACATAAATTGTTGTCTACACTTGACACATAGAAGGGATAATTCCAATTATCCTTCTTGGAACCTAAAGTTCCATTCCCAAAAATTGCAGAAGATTACAAAACATTTGCCTCTGATTTTGACACTAAAAAGATCCATGCAATTGATCATATTTACTTGCATAAACATGCCGGTGAGGTGATATATTCAACATTAAGAAGTTCATCCATGACAACTTCTAAACTGCAACCATTTTTGGACAACATTCATTCACACCTGAATATTGAAATAATTTCATCCTTGGCCAAAGATACGAGAACTAGGGCTCTTGAATATTTGGTAATTAAGCTAGGATACAATCCTAGTAATATTAAAGTAGTTGAGGAGATGATAAAAAAAAAAAGATGCTGATATCCAAGCTCAAAGAAAACAACTCAAGCTTCCAACCACATAGCACACACATGCCAAACAAGTTACTCAGTTGGAAGTAGAGAAATATAATTTTTTCAAATTGATCATTGAGAAAAACATTCAAATTCATAATATGGAGATGTATATGGAATCACTTTTAAAGGGAAATGAATAGTTAGCAGTCAAAGGTACATCAACATAGAAAACAACAACAAAAAATTCAGCAGAAAAAATAGAAACAACCATTGCAAACTCTTCTGAAAAATTAGTGAAATATTTGGGAGATTTATCATTAACCAATAAAGAAAATTAAATATTGTTAACAATATTATAAAGGTTAGAAGGAAATAAAATCAAAGCTGACAATTCATATTTGGAAAAAGTGCAGAAAACTTTCAAGCTTACTCAATAACTTGAAAATTATGAAAATCAATCTATAATAATACAAACATTGGTATACGCAAAGCAAGACATATGGTATAATTTTAATGTCAATATCATAGATCTATGGTCATCCATTCAAATTGTATTTGAGAAAGTAGAGTTGGTGCAGAATGTCAAAGAAGAAGTTGAAAAAATGAAAGTTGAGATTGAACACATGCTAGTAGAAACACACAGGATCATCAAGATAATGAACTCAAAAAACAAATATGATCTCGAAGAACTACAAGTTCAGGACAGAACAGACACATTCATGGAAGTAAATAGAGTTTTAAAAAGGGAAAATATTATGGTGCAGCTAGAAAAAAAGTGCAAAGAGTTGGAGCTATAGGTAAAAATATTCAACATGAAATTCAATTTACTATAGGAGAAAGGGCTTCTGCCTTTAAAAAATTCTAATGAAAATTTGATTCCATTAGAAACTTACAAAGACCAATTGTGCAACATAGCTACATATAAATTCAAATTTGTCTAAAACAAGATGAATTATAAGTGGACAATATTTTATTGAAGGTTTACATTATGACTTATTTATTCACCATGAAGTACATCACCTATTTCTCAATAAACAAACTTTTCAAACACACACCGAGGTGGATCAAAGATTTATAAGTATGGTGAATTTATCTATTCTGAGTGAAACAAAATGGGATAAAATATTGGACCTAATTGAGTAAATAAAAAAAAATCCTACATGTGAGGAGAAGTTAACAAAGGTGAAAGACTATAGCTACAGTCATCAATACTAAACCTCTAAATATGAACAAAAAATCAAAATTAGTCCAAAAATGCTACTCTTTAGTTCTATTTTTGAAATATGTACATAATTCTAGTAGATACTATTTTTGTAATAAATTTTATTTCAAGTCCGAATCATTTTGAGACAAACTATAAATATTTTCTAAAATGAAGTAGAAAGGGTTTATTATGTAAAGGATAAGACCTTTACTTTGTATGTAAGTTGGGAATTTATTTTGATGTAATCAATTCAGAAATACAAACTGAATATTGTTTTAGGATTCTTGTGTCAAATAAATGGTTTTTTTTGTAGAAATTTGAATAACTGATATATTATTCACTGAGATTCTCCTGATCACACACTATTTTAACTTCATGCACAATACATAATCTCTTCTACCATTGATCATTACATGCGGAAATAAAATCAATTGCATGCACACATTAAAACCATAAAAATTCACACATATGAACACAATATGTAATGGGAAAGCTTAAAGCTGAAAACCCCCAACTATCTGTATATTATATATGTCATAGAGATCATGTAAAAATCATCATACAAAGCTCCTCACAAGCTCTCAGTATAATCTCCACTTTCTACACACTAATCAAGCTAGATCTAGCAAAACACATGCTCCAATCTCTGCCACTTGATAGCCTGCCTCTACTGCGCAATCCCTGTTGAAGAATGCCTCTTGATGAGTTCGAATTACCCCAGCCTTGCTCACGCAGTCTTTATAGGCATCTCTACTGAGTGTTGGATGCAAACCATGCATCACTTATAGTCACAACTGATAGTCACACTTGCCCTTTCACCTATCTCTTCACTGGTCTCCACTGAAACTGTCCATGCACTGAAGTTCACTGATGTATTCTTTAGTTGATTAATGAGTTTATAATTAGTGAATTAATTAATAATTGATTCACACCACTCTCACTAATTGTATCAATTAGTTAAACTAGATACAAATAGCTCAACTATGTTTAGATTAGTTAAACTAAACACAACTCCATTAACTCCCTCAATCAACTCCACCAAACTCTGTCACATGAGTTCTAACTGAAGTATCCATGCAATAGCTCCACTTAACCCTCAGGAATAGCGTAATTCCTTCTGTCAGCTCCTGTGCCACATCTGTGCACTTAACTGAAGTGCTCCAAGAGAATAAGATGATGTTTAGAGTCCAAATATTATTAAGAGCTAATAATATTCGACATATCTATTTTTAGACTGGCAATCTAAAAATAGATTCCGCCCAATATGTCTAAAAATAGAAGTCTATCTATTTTTCCAACTTGACCAACCATCCACAAATAGCATCCCGAAACTCATAGAATATGATGTATGTCTAAAAATAGACATAGTCTAAAAATAGACTTTAAATCACCTATGTGGCCCCCACCTAGTTTAGGTGATCACTTTCCAACTAGGATCAGGAATGATGTTTCAGGATGCCTCCTTCATTGTTTCTTGTTGCAATCTTCAACACTACCTCTCAACAAGAAAGGATTGTCTTTGCATGTGACATGCAACTCCATGCATTCGCCCTGCAACCTTTACAAGCGCCATGCAACTCCATGCATCTACTCTGCAACTCCTCTGAAAATGAATAGGCTCCAAAAAACTCAATCAGTTTGATGCATCTATCATCAAATTCTTTGAATTCTGCTGGTACCAACTACACATGTCATCAGGAACCACTGTGCTATTGAACTCTTACACCCATGCACTCTTGCACTTGCTGTCAACTATGATCCACGCTCCAGTATCCGACACTGTCACTTTGATCTTCCTGCATCAATCCAACTGATCATGATACTTCTGCGCTGTGGGCACCTCGTAGCCAGGTTCAATTCATGAGATCCACACCATCTCATGAATCTTGCCCAGAAATCTCCTCTTGGGATTAATCATGCATGTCGCCCCACCTCTCTCCTGGTGGTATAGATGCATGCACTCCCTCTGCCCATCTGGCACGAAATTTCTCTGCATGAGTGGTTTCTTCCACTCCATGATCCTCATATTGTGGCTTCTCCACACCCCGAGGTTCACTCTTACCTGCATGCAAAAATTTCTCCCTCTCAAGCATCAATTGCATGTCTTTCTTGCACTTCCCAACAGTAGGAAGCTCTGTAGACATCCCATCTACTTCAAGTCTGTAGAGATTCTTTGCTCAAATCCCAACCTTCTTGACTTGTCCTTCCTCATCCACACTAACTCCTACACTCCGAAGCTCATCCCTGCAGTGGACAAACTTTTTCAAGTATACCGGAATAGTGTCATTCTTCTCCATTTTTATTTTCCTGATTTTATCCTAAAACTCAATCGCTTCAATGCTTTGCAATTGCTCCAATGTTCAATATCGCTTCGATACCATGTAGAAATTTGAATAACTGATATATTATTCACTAAGATTATCCTGATCACAGACTATTTTAAATTCATGCACAATAAAGAATCTATTCTACCATTGATCATTACATGCGGAAATAAAATCAATTGCATGCACACATTAAAACCATAAAAATTCACACATATGAACACAATATGTAATGGGAAAGCTTAAAGCTGAAAACCCCCAACTATATGTATATTATATATGTCATAGAGATCATGTAACAATCATCATACAAAGCTCCTCACAAGCTCTCAGTATAATCTCCACTTGCTACACACTAATCAGGCCCGATCTTGCAAATCCCATGCACCGATCTTTGCCAGCCTTTAGCCTGCCTCTACTGCGCAATCCCTGCTGAAGAATGCCTCTTGATGAGAATGTATTACCCCAGCCTTGCTCACGCAGTCTTTATAGGCATCTCTACTAAGTGTTGGATGCAAACCATGCATCACTTATAGTCACAACTGATAGTCACACTTGCCCTTTCACTTATCTCTGCACTGGTCTCCACTGAAACTGTCCATGCACTGAAGTTAACTGATGTATTATTTAGTTGATTAATGAGTTTATAATTATTGAATTAATTAATAATTAATTCACACCACTCTCACTAATTGTATCAATCAGTTAAACTAGATACAAATAGCTCAACTATATTTAGATTAGTTAAACTGAATACAACTCCACTAACTTCCTCAATCAACTCCACCAAACTCTGTCACATGAGTTCTAACTGAAGTATCCATGCAATAGCTCCACATAACCCTCAGGAATAACGTAATTCCTTCTGTCAGCTCCTGTGCCACATCTGTGCACTTAACTGAAGTGCTCCAAGCGAATAAGTTGATGTTTAGAGTCCAAATATTATTAAGAGCTAATAATATTCGACATATCTATTTTTAGACTGGCAATCTAAAAATAGATTCCGCCCAATATGTCTAAAAATAGAAGTCCATATATTTTTTCAACTTGACCAACCATCCAAAAATATAATCCCGCAACTCATAGAATATGATCCATATGTCTAAAAATAGACATAGTCTAAAAATAGACTTTGTGACCAAAATCACCTGTGTGGCCCCCACCTAGTTTAGGTGATCACTTTCCAACTAGGATCAGGAATGATGTTTCAGGATGCCTCCTTCACTATTTCTTGTTGCAATCTTCAACATTTTTTTCTCTTTGTCAAATTGTTTTTCTTTCTAGTTTCCATATGGATGTTTTTTCTTCATTGTTTACATGAACATGATGAACATAATTTACTCTAATTTTTTCTCTGGATTGTTAAGAAAATATAAATGTTTTCCCTATGAGATTAAATATACTAGGATTCACCTTTGTATGTTATATATTTAATTGATCCTCACTCTTGTTCATCTCATAAATACCACAATAATTTTGTAAGATCTAGGATTTTGGCTACCTCACCCTGTTTCATCTACTCTATTTATTTGTAATTTATTACTAAATATTTTTATGATTCCATGCCCAATTGAATTTTCTTTCATCCTACAAACACAATAATTTTAAAAACTATCTTTGATCTTTATATCTAGCATAAAATTTAGAAACAATGATTGAAAATTTCATATAGAGAGATCCCTCTCTAAAGCTAGAAGGGCTAGTTCCCAACTTTAATGTTGTTTGTGGTTACCTCTGCAGTTTCCTCTCCAGGCTACAAAAATTATGAAGTGTTAAAAAAGTTTAAGTGCTCAAAAATTTGATAAAATATGGTAATAACATTGCTCATGGATGAGTATTTTAAGTGGTTGTAAAATAAAATCAAATATGCCAACATGAAAATCAATTTCTATATGTTTCATTGAACGTATTGATCCTGAATATTTCATCACTTTCCAACATGAAACAAAGATCCCACAACACTGTTATTTCCCATGCTATTCATTTTAAATATTGTGCTCACCACCCAAGGTTATCATTTAATAACACATTTGATTTTTTCCCTTTGATGGAACAACATATCATTTGTTTGAACCATAATCAATGACTGTGTTGACTCATTCCTCTCGCTTATTGCAATCTTTCCAATGTCATGTCACTCCATGCACAAATGTTAAAAGTAGACCCTGACATAGAAGTTTAATGGTTATGTATGCTATAGCCTTTCAGATGACTCACCACCCTTACTCAGTATTCCTTAGAAAAACATTTATTTCTTCATTTACTCCCCATCATGTCGTTAATCCCAATCATCGCACAATAAATTTTAGTTTATCGTGGGTTTTCAAAGGATTATTTACTGTGTTCTTCTCATGTGTTTTAGTTATACCTTCAAAAATATTTTGGAGCTCTACTGTAATACAAGGAGAACAGAGTATAGTTATACACTATAATTATTTTCTTTGCATGCCTGTTTCACATGTATGTAAATAACAAGTCGGTTACTCCAATAATTGATAAATTCATGTTTACTTTGAGTCTTTTATTCCATGTACTGTCTCCCCCCATTTTTATTTATTGGTTTCTTGAGTATATATTATAATTTATCTATGATCATTGTTCGTTATTGTTATTCAAACGCTCATGAATCCATTGGGTTCATTTCCTAGTCTATATTTAACCTCTCTTGCTACATGCATGTAAGAACACAAGATTCACTTGCATGCAATGAAAAAGGGATAATTGTGTGGTTTCAAAATACTTTATCCTACCCCATGGACTTTTTATTTAACTTTTCTTCCATTCTCGTGATTCTTTGAGGTTGAATCCTAAGATGCAAAAGCACAAGCATTTTCTTGATTAGATTAAAAATTCACTCTCATTTTAGCTTTTCGGGAAGGTTTTTAAAGTTTAGTTTCTTTATATACTCTATTATTGAATGAAACATATTGTCTCTGTACATTTTCATATAAGTGTTGATCCATAATGGATGTTTTATCACTCTATATAAAAACCTTTGAACACAAAACCAAAAGATGTACATAACGTAGTATTTTTGTTGCATTCACAAAAGTTCTAATTGTTTGTTAAATAATTATTATATTGATTACATGTTAGACGAGTTTTTATATAAGCCCATTCAGAATTAGTTATCCTTCTATATAAATCCCATTATGTCAATGGGATCCCTCCAAACACTAGGTTCTTCGACACAAAACCATTAACATTCCCAAAGTGCAAGAATTTTACTCTTTTATATGACCACGGACAAAACTTAATTTTCCCACAATTCTAGTTCAGTTGAGTCTTTTTTAACATGTTTATTCAATAATGATTTTTTTGTGTCACACAAGTATTTTCTATCTACAAGAATGAAAACGGTAATTTCAAAGAAATTGATTCGTTTTCTCTTACAAAGCATAAAATTCATGAATTTTTCATTTAAATATTTCTTGATTGGTAATTTCCCTACTTGTAATGTACGAAAATTTCTTTTTATCCAAAACAAAATTGGATAGTCAACCTATGCATCCTTGTCATTATGTGTACTAGTATTATCATTATTTTATACCCACTCGATACTCGAGCTTTGAATTCTCTGACACGTTCACCTCTCTACACAATCCCCATATTTACTTATTCATAAATTATATAAAACTCTTAAACTCAACAAATTAAGGGTTTTAATGCCACATAATACGAAATTATCTATTGGATATAAAATATATCATATTGTTTTGAATTATATAATGTCATATGTATTCATATCTTTGAAAATTGCAGAAAAATCCTAATTTTTCTCACTTTTCCTGTCTGCACACTACTATGCAAATCTATGATCAATTGAAGAAGTATGTCGATGTATCAAGCAACTATCCCTTCCCTCAAACCATTTTTATAATTACTTGTTATTTCAACAGACTCGAGTAATAATAAATTTGTTAATCTTGGAATGTCTTATTTTATTATGACCTACAAGTAACTTTAATATCTATGTCACAACAAGTTTTTTTACAACAAAAACAAGGGCATAGGAAGAGGAAACAAAGATAGAAACTTGGGGATAAGAAGATAAATGAAACTAAGGGTTCCAGTTCATTTTGATGGGGATTTAGAGGAACTAAAGTAGTTTCTCCATATTGATGTAGTCAATCTCATGTGCTAGTTGATTTCTCAAACTGTTGCACAACCCATTGCTCAACATCAACAACCTCTTGTTCATCGTAGACCAAGCATTGGCATCCCTATGTTGCCCCATATTTTTTCCTCTCTTGTTGATCCTAATAATGATGGTTGGAAAAATGTGATTTTGGCTCAACCTTTATATTTTGTTCAAGGATGGTATACTATTTCATTTCCTCCTCATAAAGAAAATGTATCGTGTCACCTATAGTCGGCTACTTAACACATTGTATTTTCCCCATAGGAATATCCTCAACCCTCCACACCTGTTGATCAACCCCCCCCTCCCCCAATATTTTTTCCATGTTTCTAAGCATATTACTGTACTTTCCCATCAAATTTCTAAATAATCCAAGTGTGTATCCACCCCCCATTCTACTGCAACAAGTAATAATAACAAAAAATTAGGTTACCCTATATGATTCCTTTAATGTTTCCTCTCACTCTCTAACATCCCATTATCGCCAGGAAGAGAAAAAAACCAAAAGTTACCCTTTCCCACAAGCTGAAGTGGAAAACTATTCATATTTTTAGTATAATTTTGATGCACAGGTGGATGCTATTTGTCTTCTTATATTTTTTGAATTACTTGCATTGTTTTATATGGACATATGGAAATTTTGTGTATATATGTGGATATTTTTATAACACTTACTTATTTAATGGCTTATTTGGAGGGTCTTTCATGATGCACATACTATGTTATTTTGAGAATATTCATATATTATGAAATATATATTTTTATACATGGATCATGACCATAATGGAGATACAAGGGGTCTCTATGGAGGCACAATGAGGTTATACATTGTTGCTTAATAATGTTTATTCTAGCACACATATGGATGTTCAATGATGTTTTTTTATAAAATATGAAGAAGTTGAAATTTCTTATGATCATTACATAACAATGTTATCATTATATATTTTATTATATGGCACATATACTTCAACGTGATTGTATTATTACAATTTGAAAGTAAAATTAAACGTATAATTTTAAAAAAAAAATTAATTCACCTTTAGAACCCCACCATCAACCTATAATCTATACTAGATTAGAGAATATATTGTAATTAGTTACTCAAATGGTCTAACTACCTAACCACTTTGATGGAGTATAAAAGAGGGAGAGGGATACGAAGGTAAATGGAAAAGACTACTATGAGAGGTATGCACTAAGATTTAGTTGTCTTATTCATTCCCTCTAATTTCATTATTTTGTAAATAATTACTTTATATATATATATATATATATATATATTCACACTCTACTTGCCACATCATAGGGCATAAAATTTAGGGTAGACTTATCCCACTATGTCACTCTCCCTAGTGAGATTTGAGGGGTTGGTTGGGAGAAGCATACTCTGATCAACAACATGTTTACCTCAAGTTCAAACTAGGGAAAAATTTTCTGGAAATTAAGTCTATGTAAAGCTAACACCTAAATTTTGTGGACCATTTCATATCATTAAAATAGTGGGGGAAGTAGCCTACAAATTGGTCTTACGACCCACAGTGAGGGCACATGATGTATTCCACATTTACTTACTTAAAAAGTATGCACATGATGCTAATCATGTTGTTTATTGGTTTTTATATAGGTGGAAATTGTGGGCGAATTCCATTCTACGTCACTATTAATTTTGGATCGGAGGTAGATTTCACTTTGGAATCAAATAATCGAGCAAGTTAAGGTGTAGTGGAGGAAATTTGGACTAGATAAAGCCACTTGGGAAATGTTTGAGCCAATGTGGGTATCAATACCCATTTTTGTTTGTTAAGTAAGAAAATGTAAATGTAAAAGACTTGTGTATATAAAGCTCTTGTAAATTATGTGTTCAGGTTTAAAACAACGAGGATGGAATTCCTCTAAGGGGCTGGATTTTGTGACAACCTTATTTTCTATCCCAATTTTAAATATTTATATGAATTGCAGTTCTTGTAAATAATGTGTAAATTCAACACATTGACTAGCTAAGGGAAGTGGACACAGATTTAGAGGATTGATGATGAGGAGTTTCTTGTAAACTCAAGGCACTATATTTGTTTCACGACCTATCTCCATAATGGATTGATGGATTTTTTTATTTTAGAATTGAATTTAGGGAATGGGCTCCCTAAGTGAAGGATGAACATGCAGTATTAGTTCTCTTGGAAGAGTGGGCATGGTCAACACACATGTAAAAGTATGAGAACAAAAATCTCGATGGGGAGATAAGGTGTGGAGAGGAGAGTCAATGAGGGAGGTATTTACTCATTTAGTCAAGAAAAAATAATATGTAGTGAGTTGGGAAAGATAAATCTCTTTGAGAAAAAGAACAGGTTAATGCACAAAAGAAAAAACACAGAGTGTGATGGCGTAGTCGATGGGAATATTCCAAGAAGAGATAACATTTAATAGCTTGTTTTCTCTTTTGGAATGGAATTTTGTATGTTTGATGATGCCTATGTGTGCTTCTATGATCTAGTTGGCTAGATAGAGTGTAGTGGAGTTGAGACACTCAACATATATCCAGTGATGATAAAAGTACTTAAGTACTTTCTTAGGGAATTGACAAACACCTAATTAGTGGCTAGCCTTTGGGTTAATAAACTGATAGGATACTAGTTTGGGTTGATAAAATACTTTAAAATATGAGACACTTAGAAATTAGTTGAAATTTATGATAAAATACTGAGTGGCTAGTCATGGAGTTGATAAATCGCTTATGTACTTACTCAGTAAGTTGATAAATATCTAGGAAGTGGACTTTGTTTTCCTATAATACTAATCCAACTAATAAAAATCACTAATAATATATGTCTTACTTCTCCTATAATTGTGATAAAAATCATTGAGCCATAGATGAAACCTTGTGACTGATATTCTACCAAACATAGTCACTATGGTGTTACAATTGGGGGTTGTTGAGAAACCTCCTAAAAATATAATTTTCTTCTTATCATATGTTGAGTGGTTGTTGTTGAGAGTACTCCCAGGAAATGACTCCTTGAGAATTTGAATCTGACTCTAGGGTGTTTAGCTATAATCAATATTACAGTGTAGTTTATCTACAGTTTGGTAGAGTGTTAAAGTCCCTCCCTCAGTTTCTAGTCATTAAGCTATACATAGAGTATATAATTTTACTTTTGTTGCATTATGAATGTTGAATGTTATTCTTATGGGTTATAACAATGCATGTATGGGAAATTATTATGGAGGAATAATGTTATTCCTAATTTTCTCTAATGATATGCATCTGTGATTTTTCTTATAATTTGAGAGAGATTTGTAGATCCCTTCTAACTGCTTATAAACTCCTAAATGTATGTATTTTTATTTAGTATATATGATTATTTTTTGAGTTTAGCTGACTTTCACTGTGTGTGTGTGTGTGTGTTATATTCTTTCCATGACTAGTCGCATGTGCCTAGGGGTCATTTGGGGGGGGGGGGGGGGCGGTGATAGCCCCCCCTGTTCATTGCGTTAGGCATAGTATTGGGGTCACGAGGGGGGGACAACCTTTTTTTGGACCCTATATTAGGTGGGAGGACCCACCTATGATTTTGTGCATGGGTTTTGCAAATGGTTTTGGGCATGATGCTTTTCTAACCATCGGATTTTGTAGATCCGCTTAAGGAAACTATGATTATGTTCCAATATAGGGTTAATATATTGGCATTTATGAATTCTTTGACATGTACATATATGTATTGTAACATTGAAATTAATATAATGAAAAACCAATCTGGTAGTCTTGGTTTCACGATCTAGGGGAAAATATATCTGTAGATTTATTTATGTTCTTTCCATTATTTATTTTTTTATTTTAATAATTCATTTGCAGGTAGTTTTTGTAGAGGGTTAAAACCTACAGGAAGTACATGGATGATGTGTATATGGAAGTCTATGTTAATTATTTTTATAGTTCCTATTTCTAAGTGTGGTGATAGTTTTATTTCCCTACTGTGGCTATGCTTAAATCCAGAGATGTTAGTTTGGGAATGAGGGATACATCCATGTTATATTAATGGTGTAGAGAATTTATTGTCACATGGAATGGATTCATTATTCGTTGGATTACTTAAGGCTCTAATTTTGGTTTTCATCAAACATCATACTTCCGTTTGGGATGATCGATCCTTCTTAATAAATTTTATTGATTCAGGTCTATGGAGACTAAGAAATTTCCATTTGTTACTAGACATATTTACATTATAGGGAACCAAGATGTTCCTTCACGAGATGGGAATCTGATGTTATGGACAAGGTTATGAATTAATAGGAACATAAAATTGGAAAGTCCTTTGTCACGTGTTGACGGTGCTAGACCCTGCACAAACATTCAGGGGATCTCCCCAATATGAAGTCCCAATTAGACCTCACACCATTTGGATTAGGAGTCCTAGTAGTGGGGTGTTTAATGATATGCCTTGGATTGAAAAACGCATAGAGTCTTGCACGATGTCTTTGGTTAAAGCAAGTGTGTGACCCTGTGGATAGTCAATATGATGCATGAGTGGTTTTTAGTATGAATCTTTCGTCGGGAAAAGACTACTTTAGCTATGCATAACAAATAGCCCTAACATCAATTATGGCTGCCGATATCTTTAAATCTGCAATTAGTTGATCCAAATAAAGCTGCACAAATCTAGATCTATGCATAAAAGACATTAATCAGTGAAAATGAAATGTTGCTCCATGCATCCAATAGATAAGACAAGAACAATATATTTGAAATAATTTTTATATTAAAGGGGCACCTGAGAGGAAAACAAGAAAGGTGTTTCCAATTCTCCTCAATGGGATGGGTTCTTGAAAGTCCTCAACATTTCAGATCTAAAACTTCTCTCTCTTGTTGGTGTAGAAAACCCAGACAAACATAGAACTCAAAGGGAGCTCACAAAGCAAATGATGGGAAATGTGACAATGATAATGGCTCAAAGTCAGACAAAGAATATAGATCCAAAGTGATCTAGTGCAATGAAAGGTGACAAATGAATGGGAAAACCCTACTATTTATAACAAAATATTAGGGCGTTCTAGAACTTTGGTGCATGAATAAAATATTATTAATCAAATTCTAGAACCACCTTTTAGGAATATTTTATTATATTTGTTGGAGGGGAAAGGATTT
This sequence comes from Pinus albicaulis, assembly GCA_034641835.2. Lineage (NCBI taxonomy): Eukaryota > Viridiplantae > Streptophyta > Pinopsida > Pinales > Pinaceae > Pinus > Pinus albicaulis. The sequence continues at coordinate 553,634,879 of CM076581.1, read as the reverse complement.
TTGACTTCGGTCAATTCCTTTATTTATAAATAATAAATAAATAAATGATTTATTTATTGTTTTAAGGAAATGGTGTAAATATAATTAAATAAATAATGATTTATTTAATTATTTATAAATGATTTAGTCAAATTAACTAGGAATATTATTTAAATAAGGAATAAATAACTTATTCCTAGGAAATAATCAAATAAATAAGGATTTATTTAATTGATTTCCTTGTTTTGGGTTAAATATGACTAGGAATAATAATTAAATTGATGTTTAACTAATTATTCTTTGAGGAAATATAAACAAATATAGATTTGTTTATTATTTCCATTTGGGGTTTCTTGTTTAGACCATAAACAACTTAATAAAGGTGTTTTACTAAGTTATTTCACATAGTGAAAGAAATTTTACTTAGGGTAAAATTGGTCTTACATGGTGTACTTGGGTCCATCTAATGATAATAGGTTAGATGACCAAAAAATGGTGTAACAGATTTCCCCCCAGCGTACGATTGTTAGGAGCAAATCGTATGACCGAAGTATGTTGTAAGAACTCAATCAATAGACATCAAGAGGGAAGTCAGAGAGAGAAATGTAAGGTAGTCTAATGTGCTAAAGGACTAGACCCTGAGGAGACGAGACTTACAGGTGCAAAAATTCTCTAGTTTATGAGATGGTACCTGTGCTAAAGGCGGTGGGGGAGGCATACCTATGCCCGCCGAGACAAAGTACAAAAGAATAGTGTGTCCAGTAAACAAGGAACCAAACTATAAAGTACATGCTGGCATAAACATGAGCCAGAAAAATAGAATGATGAATCCCACATATATGTTGTGCCTGGGATAATAGCCAGGACTTATACAATAATATTTGAGTACATGAGATACAAATACAACCCAAATGCCCCCTATAAATGGGGAAGGGCTCACAAAATCTGACTGATACATGCAAATCAAAAAGGCACTACAAGCGGCTAAGGCCAACATCATCAAATATAAGGAGCTGCATCAAAGGCTGAAATGAAGAGGGCATCTAGGCATGTGGGGGGCTACTTGCAGGGCCACCCCCTCATGAGGGTTGAGACATCTCACACACACCGGGGAATCACCAATAGCTGCTGCTGCATCACTGGACCATCAAGTATGCGGATCTCGATCATGCTGAAAGGAGCCAGAGCTGGGAAACAATTAAATCAAAGGGTAATGAGAAATCCCTTTGCCTGATCCGAGGCACCAAACAAGTGTAGGAGCTGGAACCAAGGTACACCACCCTCTAGACCTGTCTTCTGGAGTGAATGAGTTGATGTCGACAGAAGGAGGTCTGCCATAGGTGAGGCAATAAGGGATCCCCAACTAAGGCACGAGAGAAAATAGTAGAGCGATTAACAAACGGACACTAATGATGATGATGAAATGGGGGATACTGAGTAGCGAATGGATGACTTCCCTTGTTAGAGCATAAAGGGCATGAATGACTTGGCAGTGACTGACACAATATCATGAGGGATAGGGGACAATGGGACTGAAGGCCATAATGTGCGACACGAGAGAGGGGCCAAGCAATGAAGGATGGAGGAATATAGCGGGGTACAAAGGGATTCGGGATAGACTCCATGAATGCGATGATGACTTAACTCAGATGCTCTAAACAAGGGCGACTCAATGGTGTTGCCACACAGTAAAGGTCCAATGGGGGACCATAAAAACATGAGTACAATAGGGTATATCATGACGAAAATTAACACGAACAAGGAAAAGTAAGGAGGCAAAGTGGTTCCCCAAGTACAAGTGTTGTAAGTGAGGAAATTCGATTTGGAAGAGAGGTGAATAGACCCTTCGTGGAAAAAATGTGTCCTAGTGAAGTATCAAAACATGAAAAACTAACAGATACCCATTTGCGTGCTCGGTGAGAGCTTTTCAACGGTGCAGACGGTGTGTCAAACGGGGCTACGGTTTGGTCGCAACAGGCGAAAGAAAAAGCAGGGGTTTCTCTTCTAATAAGGCATTTTCCCTCCAAATACATTCATTTTCTTGTGTAGCTATGGTGAATGTGGAGAGGAGAGAAGGCCATAAATCTTGCGGTGATCATAGTGGACAAACCAACCATTGGAATCAAGATCCGTCAGTTGCAGGTAAGACGCCTAATCCTACTCTTTGTTTTTGATGAATTACAAGTTTATATTAGGGTCCCAAATCTCAGGAACAACCCCTACTTCATATTTACAGCCGGGTCGCACTTTTTGGGGAAAAAACTGCGACCTGGAAAGCAGGTTTGGGCCTGAAAAGTGTGACCGGTCCTAGGATTTGGCCAAAAAGTGCAACCTGTTAGAGGGAGGTGATGTTAGTGCTGTTGTGGGCTGAGATTCAGGTTTTATGTAATTGAATGCAGATATGGTAGATATACGGATCAAGTGGAGAGAGAGAGACCTGGGTACACTGTCGTCAGAAATCCAAGCGGACCAGGGTGTCCATCGTGCACTGGCCAGGTTTGGGGTTCTGAAATTTGTGGAGAACCCTTTGATGAAAGCTGGGGAGCCCTTGTTGGCCTAGATTGTTAGTTATTGGGATCCAGATCATGAGGTATTTATAGTGCAGGGGCACAGGATTGAGCTGACAGTCCGAGATCTGTATTTCTTGACTGGTCTCCCACCATTAGGGATGGTGGGAAATACACAGCCAGTGTTACCGCGAGGGCGTAACATCATGGAGTTCGTAGAGCGACATTGTCGACTAGGTGTCCGAGTCAAAGGGACTTGGATATCGATTGGGGATCTAGAGAGGTTGGAGACCCGTGCAGTGGCGGCAGTAGTGTTGCGGATCCTGGGCAGCCAGGCACTCCATCACATCACTGGAGAGCAGATGATGATTGTATAAAGTGTGTTGAGTGGGACCTACTATGGGTGAGCCCAAATGATGTTGGTGTCATTGAAATGACAGCTGTCGCTTTGTAAGTGGCAAGTGAACCATGATTGTGCTTATGGGACTGTATTGTGCTCCTTTTTTGAGAATATCCTGACCTTGCGACCTCATGTACAGCTACCTGATGGGGGTCCGAGAGAACCCAGGATGCGTCGGTGGGGGCGACTACTGTGCATAGGAGGAGGAGGGGCGGTCGGATGGGTGTTCCGAATAGAGTTCTTCACCCATTGGGATTAGATGCCATTGTACATAGACGACTATCCCTATAGTGGGAAGAGTTATTGGGGAGATCCGGACTTGCCGCTTCCGCCTAGTCGAGTATGGGGGCCTGATGGTAAGTGACAAGTAACTAATCTATTATGTGTATGTTAAAGTTTGTGAATAGTATTTATGGTACTGATCCTCATACTTTTGGTATGCAGATATAGCTCCGGTGAAACCGGCCGGATATATGGGATGACTTGTAGTAGCAGGAACTACAGGTGCTAGTGGATTGAGAACGACAGAGAACGAGGATATGACTGCTCTGTTGGAGGACATTCATCGTAGACGTGAGGGGTTGTTGACCGGTGTTTCGGATTGGGGTTGGTAGGACTTAGACGACCAGTACATAGAGCTATGTATTGGGCTACCATCGGAATGGCGAGGTATCATGCGGCGCATGGCGATGGCTGGTCAGATTGTGCATGATCTACAAGCTGCGGGAGCAGAGCCATTGGCTTGGGATCCTCCAGAGAGTGATTAGATGTAGGGTCGGTGGTGCCCCCCAGTGTGTATGTAGGGGCAAGTGGTGCCCCCCAGTTTTTTGAGTTTTGTTTTTTGTAACATGCTATGGGCATGTCATATGTTTCAGAGTAGATGGATTCTAAAAACATGTTATATGATATATATTATGCATATGCATTGTGTTAATGATTTGAAATGTTATTGTCTTATGTGTGATAAATGCCAGTCTAGAAGATGGTTTGCAATTCTATCTACGTAGTGATTTTGACTTCTAGGTACATGATTGAAAGTAATGAAGCTAAATTCATGTATCAAAAGTTTCACTCGTAAATATCGTCTAAACAGGATAGGGTTTTGCACACGATAGACACCATTGAGTTGTAAGACAAGAAGCAGTGAATCTAAACTAACGTGCAGATGGAGGATGCGATGAGAGAGGGCATCGGCTAAGAGGCCACGTACTGCATCATATTCGGCCTGATTATTGGTGGCATTACCAATGCAGACCCCATTAGAAAGAACGAGGGTATGCAAGGGGGTAAATATGGCCCAAGCTACTGAGGCTAGATTCCGGGAATAGCGACTTGCCCCATCGGCATAGCAAATATAATGTGTGGACGAGAGGTTCGGCGGAATAGTGTCACAAGACAAGAAATGGGAGGAGGGAGAATAATGATGGAAGCGTGAGTGTAGGGTAGACATCAAATGACAACTATGGGAAGGAGTAGTCTGGGTAGGATGGCTATGACTCATAGATCGACTAGAGGGTGATGTATGAGGGCTATGGGAGGAAAAGCTGGATCTCATGCTGCGGAGGACATCATAGATACGGATGGTATCATCCTGGTTATGGGTGGGAAGGAAAAGGTTGAGGAAACCACATGAAACTGCAAAGCTACCTAGATCATTAGCATGGGAAGAAAGGCTCACATACGGATCATCACGAGGGATGACAGAAGAAAAAGTAAAAATATGGTCAAAGGATGTAGAGCCCAAGAATGTTGCTGAAGGGGAATCAAGGAAAACAGATGGAGTGGATTCAGAGGGAATGTACTATGAGGGTCGTACAGATGATGATAGGTATAGGAGGGGGGCAACAGGTTCTGACATCTCAACATCAGGGGGAGGAATGTCAATGGTAGCAGGGGGATCCTCGAGTTGGCCTGACGCATACTGCGCGAGGATAGGAGAGGTGGATTGATTTTGTTCAACCTCGTACTCGCAAATGACCTCTAAAGAGGCTCTGTAATGCGTGAGGTGAGGAAAATGGTGAGAATAATGGCCATGGACACCATACAAAGCACAGGGTTTGTTGGTGCGAAGAGTCTTTGGGTTCTTGGTTGCGGTCGAGGAAGAAACAGAGGATTCAGGAACCGTAGATTCAGGGAACACGACTTTAACAATGGGTTGGATATGGAGCAACTCGGGACAAAATATGGGTGGCATGACCGACACCGTCACACAAGGCACAAGGCTTGGCGGGTGGAGGAGGGGTGGGGTCGGGCGGGGTGGCCTTGTCTTTGGATGCCCCCTTGTGAGCTTTTCTTTTCTTTCCCGTAGTTGTCACAACATGAGGATGGTCTTGTTGAGGTGCTGGGGGCACTGTAGCGACGGAAGAAGCCAAGGGAATCAGTTGAATCGGTGTCAAAGCAAGGTATAGTTTGGGGTGACCTGGTGGGGTTTCGGCTGGAGGCTGAAGATACCAGACGGGTATTCCCAGGGTCAAATTAGGTAGGAGAAGGGCTTCCATGATGGAAACCGAATAGACTCTGAGAGGGGGAGCAAGGAAAGGTATTTGACCGGTGGGAAAATAGCCAAGAGGGGCACTCCCAGATTGTTGAGACTTGGGGGAACCGACCCGGGAGGGTATAGAGGCTCAGGTGTACTAGCTGGATGAGAAGGTCCAGAAGGAAGAGGTTTGACTAGCTGAGGCGAAGGGCTAGGAGTGGGTTGTGGCGAGCGAGGTTGAGGTTTCTGACTAGCCGAAGCAGGCTGCTTAAGGTCAGCTCGAGACGATTGCATCATGCAAACATTCGCCAAGCTGGGATCAGAGATAGGAGGAGGGGGAGGACCCAGGAAGGTTCCAAGCAAGGAGGAGTCTTTGTAGACGCCGGGGGAAACACTGGTCAAAGAATCAACGGTTTGTGTATTGGTGACAGAAGAGAGGTCTGATATTTTGGTTCATGATATGTCAACTAGTCGATGGTGACAATTTTTCCATTATGAGGGAAAAACATCTTGCGGTGGACTGCGGATGGGACAGTAGACATGGCATAGGTGTAGCTACGCCCCAAAATAATGTTATAGTCAAGAGGGGCATCGATAAATTCAACGTCAACGCAAACAATCTTGCCTGCAAGGGTGATAGGATAGTTACAAAATAGGCCAATGGGCTGGGAGGCATGGCCATCCCACGCATGAAGGGTGATTGTGGAAGGGGCCAGCTCAAAAGATCCGAGTTGTTTCCAAACCGAAGCATACATCACACATGTATATGCCCCCTCATCAATAATACACCGAGCGACATTGGCATTTCGGATTTTGACTGGGATTTGGAAAGCAACAGAAGTAGGAAGGGGGGGATGGTTTGACTGATGGGCATAAAAAACAATCAATTGGTCATCAGCAGGATCTACAACACCCATGGAAGATAGTAGAGCCTTCTTTTGAGAAGGACACGACTGGAGGAGTTCCAGTGTTGAAATGGTAGCAGGAGATTGTTCCAGATCGTCTACTATGCTATATGAATGGGCAGTTCGAACAGAGGCAACATTTTGGCGTAATGGGCCCTTAGGAATCTTGGTATGAACCTCGGCTTTGGGCAGAGGGATCTGCAAGGGACCATTGGGTGTCGATGGAGGCTCTGTAGGACCTGAAGATGGGGACTCGGGGATAGACAGAGCGGGAGGCGTGGAGTACTGACGAGACCGAGTTTGGAGGTTAAGGTCGACGGTGAGAGGTTGGTCAGAAGTTATCATGATAATCTGGTAATCGGAGGAACCAGAAGGGAAAGGTTGAGTGGTTACCGGGGCATGAGGTGGTTGAGTAGCCACGAATATTTGTTGAGGGAAAGGATCGGTAAACACGGCGGGTTGAGAAGTAGCCACATTGGGAGGGATAGTAGGGGAGGAATGTTGTCCCCGCACGGTGGCCTGAGACTCCCACATCTGCCGCATTTATGGTAATAGGGGACAATCGTGAGTGTAATGACCATAAGCGCCGCAACACGAATAGGGCTTATTGGTACGAAGAGGGCTGTCCGGCTTGGGCTGAGAGCCCTGTGGTTGGTTAGCAGTGTTAGAATCAATACTTGGAGGATTGGATCCATGATTACTAGAGGCAGATTGATTTTGATTGCCTTTCCTCTTTCTTTGAGAAGGAAGAGGATTAGTCGCGCCCTACTGTGCAAATACTTGCCCTGGAGGGGGTAGGAGTTGTTGTTGCAGGGGTTGAGAAGGCAAGGGAGTGAGAGGTCCAAATGCTGGAGGAGCTGGGACACTAGGCTGTGGGTAAGGATAAGGGTTAGGATGGGCAACATTGAGGTAAGCAGGAGGATGGGAAAAAGGAGGAGGTATGCCATATCCTAGATATATGCTACCTGGAGGGGGAAAAGTGCTGGAGGTGCTGGCTCCTCCCTGAGGGAAGCCATAGCCCATAGGAGGTTGAGCATAGGTATGTGAAAGAGCTCCAATGAAACCATCAGCAAAGTGAGAGGCTGCTGGGGCGTTAGCGCCACCGGGTTTGGGGAGTTCAGGAAGGACGGTATAAACATAACCAGATTGAGCATAGAGAAGGTCATATTTCAAGGCTATTTTGAGGGCGGATTCTTCGGTTTGAGGGAACAGGGATGCGAAATCTTTGCTGATGGCAGGTAAGAGAGAGTGAAGGAACCAGTCCATATAAACCCGATCTTCAAATATGGGAGCTTGACATAAGCTCCTTCTTCTCCGCCATTCCTGGACATGAGCAGAAAGGCGGGTCGAAGAGGATTGACGGAAAGAAGTCAAGAGTTCTGTACCAGTGTCGTATCGGAGAGGGAGCTGGAAATAGGATAAAAATGCTTGGGAAATGGTTGCAAAGGTGGTATGGGAAGAGGTGGTCTGATCAACATACCATTTAGAAGCTTCGCTGGTAAGCATGCGTTAGAACAATCTAAGACGGATGGAATCATCAGTAATGGAATTGGATGAACACCACATGTAGAAATATCAGATATGGTTGGAGAGATCTTCACTAGCAAGGCCTTCGAACTTGGGAATGTCAGAGGGGAGCTTGGTTGGCATAGCAGGCCAACTAACATCATGGCGGATTGGATCATTGATCAACTGATTGAAATCGGGGAGACTGAGACCGGCCATATAAGGGAGCAAAGGGGCAATCGAGGTAGTTCCCGTGGTGGTTCCGCTAGAAACAGACCCAGCAGTAGGACCGGGGTTGACGCTAGTGTTAGGTCCTGAACTAGACATGGTGAAGGTAACAGGAGGAGAACCAGAAGAAGGGGGAGAACCCGAAGAATTGGAAGAAGAGTCGGAGTGCGGACTCAGGGGAGGACTAACTTGATGACGACGGGAAGGAGTAAGTTGACCAACTGGAAACTAAGCGTGAAGGCCAAGAATTCTCCGGGATGAACGCCTCGGAGGCGCAATGATGACGGGAAGAAGAAAAACCGACAAAGGCAGGGAGATGCAAAATCAAGTGAGGTCAATGTCGAAACAAGGGCAGAGAGGTGCAGTGTCAATTGATTTTAAAGTCTTTGCCAGGCGGTGTTAACCAGGCTCTTCTTCACTTAGGGTCAGTGTGTGGCGTGTGTTAATTTTAATTTTTTAAACCCGGACGTTTTGAGAGTAAAAGATATATTGTGTTGTGTAGCGAAAATATGATTTAACAGAAACGAGTAAATAAAGTGAAATAACAGAAAATTACATAATTGTAACAATACATCGATCTCAACCAGAAAACCCGGGTCCTCCTCAAAAGCTAGTGAGGGAAAAAAATCTAATCAAAACACGCTAAAAAGAGGCCAATAGATCTAAGGTCAGGAGGGACAGGGATCTAAAGGAGAAATCTGCTGAAAATAGGTGTAGAAAAAAACAAAGAGGTAGAGGCAAGGTTGTTGCAACAAAGGGGAAAATCAGCTAAAGGTAGAAGGGACAAGGAGGTGGCCCTAGAGGTAAACCCAAAAAAAACTATATGAGGGGATTTGAAAGGGAGAAGAGCTGATTTAGAGGGATCTAAAAATGAGGTATCATATCTAAAAAGAAGGAGGCTGAAACTCTGAAAATTCAGACGTCTGAAACAACTAAAAATTTTCCACAAAAAGTGGACGGGAATAAAGCCCTAGGGGACAAGATTCCCACTTAGTTGAGTAAAACAGATCAGAAACAGGTCTAAACGAGTGGAGACAGAGGCTGGAAAACCCTGACAGAAGCTTCAGACAAACCCAGAAAAATTGCTGGAAGAGTGCAGAAAAAAGTGCAGGTCGCAGGTTTTGACCTGTTTTCAGTCCAGGTCATAGTTTTGGGGCAGAAAAGTGCGTCCTCTAGGCTAGGTCGCAGGTTTTGGGCTGATAAGTGTGACCTGCAGATCCGGGTCTCTCGGCGGCAGATTTCAGAAAAATTTGTCGTCTCAGCTGCGGCTGATGTCTGTCACCTGCGCAATAAGGCTAGAAACACATGGAAGTTAAAAATATGAATGTTTGAGGGTTTTAGAGGTGAAAATCACCATAAAAATAGGAAAAAAAAACTGAAGAGAAACCCTAGGGTCTGAAATAGCTAGATATGCAGGAACATATAAAACGACAGTGGTCGCAAAAGTAAACCCATGTGGAGTCGCCAATTGTTAGTATGAATCTTTCGTCGGGAAAAGACCACTTTAGCTACGCATAATAAATAGCCCTAACATCAATTATGGCTATCGATATCTTTAAATCTGCAGTTAGTTGATCCAAATAAAGCTGCACAAATCAAGATCTATGCATAAAAGACATTAAGCAGTGAAAATGAAATGTTTCTCCATGCATCCAATATATAAGACAAGAACAATATATTTGAAAGAATTTTTATATTAAAGGGGAACCTGAGAGGAAAACAAGAAAGGTGTTTCCAATTCTCCTCAATGGGATGGGTTCTTGAAAGTCCTTAGCATTTCAGATCTAAAACTTCTCTCTCTTGTTGGTGTAGAAAACCCAGACAAACATAGAACTCAAAGGGAGCTCACAAAGCAAATGATGGAGAATGTGACAATGATAATGGCTCAAAGTCAGACCAAGAGTATAGATCCAGAGTGATCTAATGCAATTAAAGGTGACAAATGAATGGGAAAACCCTTCTATTTATAACAAAATATTAGGGCAGTCTAGAACTTTGGTGCATGAATAAAATAGTATTAATCAAATTCTAGAACCACCTTTTAGGAATATTTTATTATATTTGTTGGAAGGGAAAGGATTTTTGACTTGGGTCAATTCCTTTATTTATAAATAATAAATAAATAAATGATTTATTTATTATTTTAAGGAAATGTTGTAAATATAATTAAATAAATAATGATTTATTTAATTATTTATAGATGATTTAGTCAAATTTAACTAGGAATATTATTTAAATAAGGATTAAATAACTTATTCCTAGGAAATAATCAAATAAATAAGGATTTATTTAATTTATTTCCTTGTTTTGGGTTAAATATGACTAGGAATAATAATTAAATTGATGTTTAACTAATTGTTCTTTGAGGAAATATAAACAAATATAGATTTGTTTATTATTTCCTTTTGGGGTTTCCTGTTTAGACCATAAACAACTTAATAAAGGTGTTTTACTAAGTTATTGCACATAATGAAAGAAATTTTACTTAGGGTAAAATTGGTCTTACATGGTGTACTTGGGTCCATCTAATGATAATAGGTTAGATGACCAAAAAATGGTGTAACAGTGGTTTTAAGAGGGAAGGGAAAAGGAAGTGCACCCCTTGGAAGCCTACAATAGTACACATCTTGAAAGGATCACATGAGCTGAAAATAAAGCACACAAACTAACAAGAAGAATATTCCACAAGTTAAAGGTGTTGTGTTGAAACATGAGAACCCATTCAATAGGATTCGTACAAATGAAAACGAAATAGTTCATAAGGATATGTGTAAGTTAAACAAAATACATCACAAATATAACAAGAATAGTCCTACTACATTTACAATATATGCATGAAGACGTGTCGGCTCTGGTTTTATTATAAGCGAAAGTTCCATTCATACATATAACATGATGAAACACTTGCCCCAATAGTGGAACGTGAAGCCAATAAAAACTTCTCCTCCCAAAGAAGTTTACACCCACTATGATATGGAGAAGCCAAGGCTAACACAAAACTCCCAATCTCTTTATAAGCCTAAGCCTAGCCAAAAGCTTGGCTCCCAAAAGCTCTTTACAAGATTTATGAGGATGTATTGATAACCAAAGAAGGGTGACTCTTGGCATACCCCCTTCGTGACTCTTGGACTGGACCTCATGAATTGTCACATTACATATTAATCTTCACATTCCATCATGGACACATGGAATTTCACTTATACAATAATTAGAAATAATATTACAATTTCCACTCATACCTATATAAGAAAAAATAGGGTAGAGACAACTTGACATCCTAAAAATAAAAAACACTAGAATGTTTGAGTTGTGGTAAACTCAAGTTAGGCATCTTGGACTTGGTGTCTCTCGGTCACATACTCATGCCAAGTTTGGTATTGTGTGATGGTATTCCTAGACTATGAGATAGTGTTAGGCTGGAATCAGACTCTTGCCTCCATAGCATCTAGGTACAATGTCTTGGTTATGTTTATTGATCTCCATGTACTCCTCGGTGGCCATCTACTCCAGCTACTACAGGTACTGGTTAGTCTCTTTCTACACTTTCAATTTGTGTTTAGTCTCAGTGAGTGTACTAAATAATGGGATCTGGTGGGTTCTCACCATGAAATACAACTTGTTGTATATGCATACATATGAGGCTTGGATGTTTCCGATGAATGATGTAAGTTTTTTGTTGTTTAGGATCAACATCCGAACTCTGGCTTTCTATAACTTTTCCCGTGACTTAATCTTCTTCACTACTGTAAGTGGTGAGGCCTTGTATCGTGTTGTCCACTGATGCACAGTGGTGATGGCAACCCATATATTCAGCACTGCTGCATGGATTTTTTCATTCTCTTGTCGAAGTGCCTGTAGATTATGCGACAACTTATTATTCTCGGCCACCAAGCATTGAGCCTTAGATCTAGTTGTTCCTACGCATTCCAAGCTGGCATTAGCAATGGAATTTGGATTCTTGTTGGTGTCTAGAACTACCTCCTTTTCTCTCATGAATGCAGGTGATGCATGATCATCTGAGAATTTATTTCTTCATTCTTGTAAAATATTATTTTGCAGTTAATCAAATGAAAGATTGTACACATCCATCACTGGAACATCATCAAGGGGAACTAACTCCCCTTCTTCGCTCGAGGCTTTCTCTATGGCTGAAGGTGCTGGAGTCTGAAAGGTGGCCTAAGGTTCATTGCGAATCAGGTCCACATCCTCATATTATGCCTTTGATCCCACTTCCATGTCTGCGACTTTGATCAATTGTTCAACCTCTTTAGAAAACTCTCATTCCCACATATGTTTACTCACTCCTTCTGCTATTGGATGACCCTTTATCTATTATTCAACCTATATAGGTTCCCTCTCTTATGTCGTGTCATCTTTTCATTCTTCTTATTGCTTCTTTTGTATCTCCTCTTTTTCTCTTCTTCTAATCTCTTGTTCTTCATTCAACTCTTGTTCCGCTCTCTCCACTCTCTGCACTTCTTCTTCTAAGTATTTATCCTCTCTCTTTCTCCACTCTTCTCTTTGATATCTTTTTCCCCTCTTTTCTTCGATATCCAAAGCTACTTTCTGAGTGAGAGGATATGATTTCATTTTCCAGATTTTTTCCTCTTCTATACAGTCAACGACCTACCTATTTCCTTTGTCCTGCACCAAACTACTGCCTACTACTGCTGCTTCTTCCATAATTGTTTCCGTCTATGGAAAAACTTGATAATTCCTAGCTGTACTAATCGGTTGATGAGGTCGGGAGGTGTTATAATAGTTCTTCCATGGTTCCTCCTCTGGACACTAATATATCCCACTGACCCAATTGAAGTAAAATCTCACACAATTTTCTTTGAAAAATCCCCTAGGATCATACAGATTGTAGCTCTTCGTTCCGAACTCGAATTTGAATATAGCTTTCCATTCAAAATCTATGACCTTGAGATTCTTAATCTCCTATAATTTAACCTACAATGGAATAGTTGGCCATGGAAACTTCTTTTTCCAACGTAGTGGTGCTGACAACCCTGTGGACATATGATAATATATCTCTTGCATGACAAGTTTTTTACTGGCATATCTTGGTAAAATATCTAGTGGCTTCTTCCCACCGAAAAATATCATAAATTTTCCATATAGTAAGGTGAACCAATATGTGATCTTTGATATCGCCTCCATATTTGATCATGACATGCAAGGTAGGTCCTCCTAAAATATTAGCCTGTAAAGCAGGATGATGAAGTGATCAGTAAGATGCTCCATGACTCTCTGATGACTACAATATGAGAGTCTCTTGCAATAGATGTGTACATCATTTTATCTTGGTGTCCATGTCAAGTTCTTTCTAGGGAACTGATTTTGTGCATAGATTTCATCTAGTAAGTATGTAGACATGTAGAAGTGTGCTCCCTCACCCTTGGGTGGATTTTGAGCTTGTGTTACATAGACTCTCAGCTGACGAGCCAACATATCTGACCAGTTGAATGACTTCCCCTCATTCACTAAGTGGTTCAATAAGATATCTGACCCCTTTGGAAAGGTATCTACATTTGGCTAGTCATAGATCCTGTAAGCTAGTATGACTAAAATTTGATAGGCTTTCCTGAGTGCTTTTGTCTTGTACATGTGGGTGGGTGTCTGTCTGAACTTCGTTGGCTCCTTCACCCATCTCTTGATGATATATCTTGTGTTCATGTAGCTGTGAGTGGCATATAATAGTGATTCCATGTTCTTCATTGGCCCAAGAAGATGATACATCTGCCGAAAAATATGCTGCCGGGAATATAGCAAGCTTCTATCTCTGGTGTTTCTCAATGTTATAGTTTTCACATCAGTGTTTTAGAAAACCCACCTGATCTCATCTTCACATGGGAAGGATGGATACCTGCATGCACCATTGTAAAGTCCTGGCTCCATGATTCTAAGATACACCTTTCAATCCTATAACTCTCCCTGAAGTAATTTGTAAAATAATCTTTGATGTGCTTCCATGTCAATTTTTATCCATTAACTATAAACAATTGAGTGTTTGCATAAACTGGAAAATTAAACAAAACTTGTTCAAATGCTTCCTCGGTACTAATTTAAACTGTTTCCTTTGAGGAAAATCTCTTATATTCCATTGTGAAAGTGACTATTGGAGACATGCTCACAAATGTTGTACCTGTGGGATAGAAAATACACTAACAACAAGAAAGTATCAGTTATAAGAAAAACTACTTTAAGGACCTGTTCATGCAACACACCGGGCAACTGACTGGAAGTATTGTGAAATTTCCACTGGGAAGAGGGTTTGACTGGCTAAGGAAATTTTTCATTGCACGGTCCTAATAGTCAAGGTTGAGGCTTGAGACTATGTAATGTGCAATTCACCTTGGGTGAGCTAGGAAAGACTGTGCATTGTGTAGTCTTAGTGGAAAAATATGTAGGTTGAGGCATGGCACTATGAAATGTGTAGTGGGGCCAGCTTGTACTACACATTGGATAGTTACAGAGGCCAATATCTCAGGTTGGGCCTCAATATTTAACAATGCCTAGCTGCGCAAAGTATATTCTAGCCAAGGGAAAGGCAAATCTGCCCAAGGGAAGTGTGAAAGATGAGAAAATCTGAGAGATGGTGAAGGATTGAGTTCAGATCTGATTAAGTGTGATTGAAAAAAATGAGTGCATAAACTTAACAAATGAGAATTGAATCAGATCAGTGAGGAGAGTCACCGCAACCATGACTATCAATGAAAAATGAAGGAACCGGTGTGACATTTGTAAAAGGAAAATGATACCTTGAAAAAACACTTTCCAGAAGTACTGTTCAATTCATTGATTATCATAGTTCCCTGACTTATTCTGAATTAATGGCATAGCCCTTTCCATCCTCTTAATCGGTGGAACACTAATCAAGCCAAGTCACACTCAGTTGTTTCAATTAGGGATGAGTAGTATTTAAGTGCAGAAGTAAATAAAAGTTTCATAGGCTTTATTTTCCTCTCTGATGTTGTTATGCTTCTAGTAGGCTTGGGAAATACCCTAGTAGAGTCACTTCAGGAACACAAACATTGCTCCACTGCCAGCGAGTCTGGATAGTACCTCGATGGAGTTGCTTGCATCATCTCTCTATGCAGGAATCCTTTCTCTTCTTTCACCCTTTATTTCATTTTTTATTTTTTCAAATAACTATTCATACGCACTTATTTATTTCATAGGGTGGAAGAAAGATCCCGACTTATTGAGAGAAGAAGTGGTTGTACCTTCAGAGAAGGATATCCATATACAACTCTAACATAATTCTTAATGTTTTCCTCCCTCCTTACTCTACTACACTAGAGTGACAAGAATTAACTGAATATGTAAAAACCAATTATAGTAGGCGGAACTAGTTAAAACCCAAACATCATGATTTTACCATGAATCTCTCTGATAAGGAACATACTTCCCATCTGAATATCATTAACCAAAATATTGCAGGATTCACGGAAAGAGAGAGAATATACAGAAAGCCAAGTGTTGGTATATGAACAAATTTCCTCTTGGACTTCACCATGCTTACTTCAGAAGCCAAAAACAGTATCATACATAAACTACCCTAAGAATGAAAACAAGAAAAGGAAAGAAGTATAAAAAAAACAAACATAAATAAAATAAAAGCATCAACAAAGAAAACAAAACACTACTCGTACTATTAATCTAAGTATAAAATAGCCTGAATCATGTACAGTGGTACTTCTAATGCAGCCATTGGTGCATTGGTTGGCCTACATGGGCAAGGGAATACATGTTAAGAAATATATTCAAGTAACACATGAAATAGGAAGGATAAGACATTGTAAACCAAAACATTCAAATTTTGAATGGAAGCTCATAAAAATAAGAACTAAAACACAAGGGAGACATTATGTGGTTGTGTCATGGTATCCTGAAACACTGTGAGCCAAAGACTTACACATGCAAACTTTTGAACTGAGGTTGAGAAAACATAAATAAAGAATCCAATTTTTGTTGCGCCACAGTTCTCTCCAAGTATGACTCCTTGAGTGATTGAGTGATAAGATCGTGAAAAGCATATGGAGGATGTGAAAGTTCTAAAAAATAGGATTTTCAGTATGTGCAATGGAGTGATGAGGATCGTGAAAATATTCAATAGTCTTCTGGTCGGAGGTGGAACTAATCTCAAGTCTATGATAACCTAACATAACCATCACCTCGAGGTGAAGTCCCTTGACAACTTGAGGAAGATCCAACTCATAGGAAGATAGATCATCAAAGATCAGTGACTTGGAAAATAAATGACACGAAAATCAAAATCGTGTCTAGATGAATCAATGAAAATGTCACGGCAGCCATGAATAGAAGGTTCAAGATCATAGATGGGGGTATCCTCATGATTTTATGAATATGTGATATAAAATTTAACCTCTCTGCATTTAGATGAAAAAATGGAATTCCATGAATTTTGTGAACGATTGGAAGTATTAATAGTATCAAAAACTGAATTCTCACATGATTCAACCGGAATGATAGAATCATGGAAAGTGTCAAGATAATTCAGAAATTCCACAAAAGGAAGAGAGTCATCCTTCATCGCAGATTCTTGTTCGATATTTTACTCCCATACATACTCATCACAAATGACATTGCAGGGTAGCTACTCAAGAAAAACTCCATCCAACACCTGATCCTCATGATCATCAAAGGAAATATTTAAAATAGATGAACACACAAACTCGCTATTTGGAGGATCAAAAGATGGCAGATGTGGAGAGAAATATTCATCATGCTCATTAGGCTTGCAGTCCAAAATTGCATAGGGGTTCTGATTATGTAAAGTGGGAAGATGTGGGGAGAGTTTAATAGAAAGATTCTAAATTTTTCCTACCTCGACCTGTGGAACCAGAGTTGTTTGATGAGAAGCAAATGTAGAGTTACTTGGAAAACAAACTTGTTCGTCACAGTTTTGGAATCTATAGCTTTGCAGTATGCTGGGAGCGACTTAAAAAATTATAAGTCTTGAGGAGTTAGAAAAATGCAAAAAATATGTATAAATTATTCGTTCAAGATATTCCAATCGAATTCATTTTTCAGAAATTGACAACAAATATGTACAAAACGATTGTGAAAATGGCGTAGCGATTCATCAGGTGATTTTTGCAATTCTGAAATTGTCTTGCAAAAATGTTCATAATCATATATCTCAACATCATAGAACAATTAGGTGACAAAGTGTTTGAAATATTGAATGGAGGCATTAGTGAATGTGTGACACCATTTCCATATGTGTCCTTCAAACGTGAGAATGAAGAACCAACAACCAACATCCTTAATGAAAATGTTGTTCTCTGTGCAAAATTGAAGAAAACTGTATTAGAGGAAATTTCATCCTAAAATTGCCCATGAAATTTTCATGTAATATCAATTTCATAATATGTAAACCAATCAAAATCCTTTAAATTTAAAAATAGGTACATGTAAAAATTTTGCAGCGAAAAGAGCAAAAACTACTTTTTTTTAATTGTATTTTTGGCTTATTTCCTTATACGTTCACTCAAATTTTAAGTGTAGACACTCGTTGGATGTGGAAGTAAATTCCACATCCAACGAGTACCCATTATGCATACTTAAACATGCATTTTTAATGTATATGAATTTTTATAAATGTGGGTCTTCTCAAAAGTATGCATAATGGGTACTCGTTGTATGTCAAATTTAATTCTACATCGAACAAGTGTCTACACTTAAAATTTGAGTAAACCTATAAGGATATAAGCCAAAAATACAATTTTAAAAGTAGTTTTCTTCTTTTCCCTCCAAAATTTATAACTATTATTTTATTATTTTTCCTTAGGAGGCCACTTTTAGGCTGAAATTTCCTCTAATTCAGATTGGTATGCTCAAGAAAGGTTGTTTCACCTTCACCATAAAACTAATATATGACAAGTTATAAATGATATTTGTCAAAACTTAAAAATTTATATTTTTGGAAAAACATGTCGAGAGTATGATTCAGGAAAAATTCATAAAATAAGTGTGGAAATTCAAAATAGACTTTAAGGGCTTAGCTTGTCATCTATCCCTCCTTCTAGCACCAGAAATGTTGATGGTACTAGACCCGCCAACATTTAGGAGATCTCCCCAATGTGACGTCCCAATTAGACCTCACACCATTTGGAGTAGGAGTCCCAACAGTGGGGTGTTTAATGATATTCCTTGGATTGAAAAATGCATAGAGTGGTGCACAATGTATTTGGTTAAAGCATGTGTGTGACCCTACGGAAAGTGAATATGATGCATGAGAAATTCTAACAGCAAAGGGAAAATGAAGTGCACTCCTTAGAATCCTGTAATAGCACGCATATTGAAAGGAACATATAAGCTGAAAATACATCACACAATCTAACAAGAAGAATATTTCACAAGTTAAAGGTGGTGGGTTAAAACATGAGCACAAATTCAACAAGATTCGTACAAATGCAATTGAAATAGTACATAATCATATGCATAAGTTACACAACATACATTGCAAATATAACAAGAATAGTCCTACTACATTTAAAATATATGCATGAAGACGTGTCAGCTTTGATTTTATTATAATTGAAAGTTCCATTCATACATACAACTTGATGAACAACTTGCCCCAATAGTGGAACATGAAGTCAACAACACCTTCTCCTCCCAAATAAGTGTACTCCATCTATGATATGGAGAATCCAAGGCTAACTCAAAATTCCCAAGATATTTCGAAGCCTAAGCCTAGCCAAAAGCTTGGCTCCCAAAAACCATTTACCAGAGTTATGAGGAAGTATTTATAACCAAGGGGGGGTGAATCAAGGAATACCCACTTGGTGACTCTTGGACTCCCCTCATGACTCCTCACATTATATATAACTCTAAAAATTCCATCATGGACACATGGAATTTCACTTATACAATAATTACAAATAATATTCAAATTTCAACTCTTACCCATATAAGACAAAATAAGGTAGAGACAACTTGATAGATTAACAATAAAATGGTACGATGCTGGAGTTGGGGTGAACTCAAGCCGGGAATCTTGGAATTCATATCTCTTAGTCACATACTCATGCCAAGCTTCGTACTATGCGATGGTCTCCCCAAACTATGACATAATGTCAAGGTGGAATCAGACTCTTGCCTCCATAGCATCCGTGTACAATCTCTTGGAACCGGTCTTCATAAGAGGAAATTTCAGCCTTAAAATTCCCATGAAATTTTCATGTAATTTCCATGTCATATTATGTAAGCCAATTAAAATCCTTTAAATTTAAAAATAGGTACATGTATATATTTTGGAGGGAAAATAAGAAAAACTACTCTTTTAATTGTATTTTTGGCTCATCTCCTTATAGGTTTACTCAAACTTCAAATGCATACACTCGTTGGAGGCATAAGTAAATCCAACATCCATTGAGTACCCATTATGCATACTTCCTCAATTAGGAGAAACATTATTCTAATCCGAAATGGGCCATTGATGTAGGTCTGCAAGTTCTGTCTTTTGACCTCTATGTCCTCCCAAGTGGCCATCTCCTCCAAGTGCTCAAGGTACTGATCAATATCTTGTCAAACTTTCTGTTTGCCTTTAATCTTAGTGAGTGTACCAACTGATGGGATCTGGTGGGTTCTCACCATGAAATTGAAACTATTGTATATTTGTATATATGAGGCTTGAATGTTTCTGATGAATGAAGCAAGTTTCTTGTTGTTCTAGATCAACATTCGAACTCTGGCTTTCTCTAACTCTACATGCGGTTTCATCCTCTTCACTAATGTCAGCGGTGTCGCCTTGTATTACATTGTCCACTCATGCATAGTGGTGATGGAATTCTATACATTCTTAAGCATTCTGAAAAACTCTCTTCTTTGTCATTCCAAGTAATTTATGCAGAAAAATACCTTATGTATGGTCACAAACTCGTCATAAAGGTCCGAAATAGTGTCTCCAAGTGTGGATACTTTAGTGAGTATCGCTTCTCTTATATCCTTGCGGTATACATGTGCAGAAGGCATATTATGTTTTGTTGCATGAAGTTGTTCATTCTCTTTCTAGAGTTCCTGTAGATTTTGTGCCAACTGTTTATTGTCGGCTACCAATCACTGAGTGTTAGATATATCTGCTCCTGCGAAGGCCAAGCTGGCATCGGCAATGGTTTTTGGATTCTTCCTAGTGTCAGGAATTATCACCCTTTCTCTCATGAATGCAGGTGATGCATGATCATTTGGGAAATTATTTCTTCACACTTGTACAATATTATTATGAATTTCATCAAATGACAGATTATACAAATCCATCATCGGATCATCATCAAAGGGAACTGCCTCCCCTTATTCACTCGAGGCTTGCTTTGCGGCTGGAGGTGGTGGATTTTGAAAGGTGTCCTAAGCTGTGTTAGTAATCAGGTCCATGTCCTCATCTTTCAACTCTAGTCCCACTTCCATGCCCGTGACTTCAATCAACTATTCCACCTCTTTATAAAACCTTTGTTCCTACATTTTTTCAGTCACCCTTTCTGCTGTTAGTTGATCCTGTATTTGTTGTTCAACCTGTATAGGTGTCATCTCTTCTATCATGGCACCTTTCCTTTATTCTTATTCCTACCTCTATCTCTCCTATTATTATCTTCTTCTAAGCTCTTTTTCTTCCTTCAACCCCTATTATGATCTTTGTGCTCTTTGCACTACTTCTTCTAAAT
This sequence comes from Pinus albicaulis, assembly GCA_034641835.2. Classification (NCBI taxonomy): domain Eukaryota; kingdom Viridiplantae; phylum Streptophyta; class Pinopsida; order Pinales; family Pinaceae; genus Pinus; species Pinus albicaulis. Next base: position 553,614,186 of record CM076581.1, on the reverse strand, counting down.
ATTTCTTCTCTCTCTTTCTCCGCTCTGCTCTCTGCTACTTTTGTCCCCTCTTTTCTTTGATTTCCAAAGACAATTTCTTAGTAAGACGATATGCTTTCATTTTCCATATTTGTTCATCATATATACTATCAGCTACGTTCCTCTTTCCTTTTTCCTACACTGGACCACTGCCTCCTATTGCTGCTTCTGTTGGAACTGTTGTCGTCTATGTAAAAACATGAGAAGTCCTAGCTGTAGTGATTGGTTCATGAAGTCAGGATGAATTATAATAGTTCCTCCATGGATCCTCTTACAGCCAATGATATATCCCACTAACCCAGTTGAAGTAAACTCTCGCATAGTGTCCTTATCAAATTCTCCTCGGATCATAAGGATTGTAACTCTTTTTGAAAACCTCGAATTTGACTAAGGATTTCCCTTCCACATCTGTGACCTTGAGATTCTTAATCTCGTATAATATGACATGGAAAGGAAGAGTTTTTCATGGCACCTTCTTTGTCCTATGCAGTGTTGCTGAAAACCCTGTGGAGATATCATAAGATACCTCTTGCATGGAAATTTTGTTAATGGCATATCTTGGTAAAAGATGTGGTGGCTTCTGCCCACCGAATGCTCTAATCAATGTGTCATTTGGTATGAAGAACCAATATGTGATCTTTAATATCCCCTCCATAGATGCTCATGATGTTAGGTCCCTATATTACTAGTTTAGTTCCTTATTTTTATTAGTCTAGCCCCCTTATTGTTATTTTTATACACGTGTAACCCCAATATTGTTATTATTGTGCCTTTACATTGTTATTTTTAGGCCGGCTAGGATTATATTGTGGACCTTGGAATCCTATATATAGAAGGAGGTTTTGGTAATTTGTATCATCCAATAATTACTCATTTATGTAATGTATTGGAGGTTTCCCCCTTGAATTGGTTGATTTATAAGGCATTGGTCTCTCTTTTATTCTATTTTTGGAGCTGGTTTCATAATATTTGGTATCAGAGCTTTGGATTCTAGGGTTTCGCTACTCCAAAAAGTTCATCATGGAATTTTTGCAATAACATTTTTTCTATGAAGGTTCAGAAGCTGAAATTTGTACAGAGTGAAGACAAAATCCCTAGGAACATCCTGTAAAACTTTCAGACCTTGGTTCGCAATATTTTCGGAGATATGATCTAGGGAAATTATGAAGAAATATGTCAGTAATAATCACATTGCAATGAACAAAGTTGACGCGTTTCGAACCAACCAGTGTGGTTCATCATCAGGACTAGGTGAGAGATCAAATTAGTCATTGAGTTTTAAAACGACTGATCTGATCTCTCACCTAGTCCTGATGATGAACCACACTGGTTGGTTTGAAACACGTCGAATTTTTTCATTGTAATGTGGTTATTACCAAAAGATTTATTCATAATTTATCGATGGATCACAGAAGCCAAAAATCTATTAATGATCTAGGGAAGTTAGGGTTTTTTCAGGCTCTCGAATTTCAACTAAAATAGGTCATCGTGGAATTTTTTCTATAACGTTTCGTATACAAAGTTTCAAAAGATGAAATTTTTACAATGTGAAGTCAAAATCCCAAGGAACCGCCTATAAAAATTTTAGATCTTGGTTCGCAATATTTTTGGAGATATGATATGTGCAATTTAGGATTGTTTCAGGCTCCCGAATTTCATGTCAAAGAGGTGACCGTGGGAAAAACATCATAACTCTCTCTCTGAGCATCAGATTTGGATTCTTTAAAAAGTGGCCGCAAGTACACAGACTGTAGTTTCTGGTATAGCAATTTCAGAGCCGAAGGAGGAAATTGTGACATGTGGAAATTCATACAAGTTAGCTCTACTGAACTATTCCATAATTAGGACATCATGGAAGATTGGGCATAACTTTATCTTGAAGAATCCAAATCAGGTCAGACCTATGGCATTGGAAAGAAGATTTAGAGGGATACTTCAGGGCCAAATTTCAGATATTCAAAATCCAAAATCATAGAGATAATTTAGTTTCAATATCAAGCTCCTCAAAAGTAAGAAAAAGGTGTGTATTTTTTCTGAATTACATAAGTCTCGTTTGAAAAAAATTGGTTTGAATTTATTTCAAGGGCATATTGAAGAATATATATCAGTATTGGGTTCTAAAATGACCCCTAAAAATAATTTTAAACCCATTAAGCCTTCAGAAGGCTTTGCTATGACTCATGAAGATGAAGAAACACAACATGAGATATCAAAATTACAAGAGAAAGTGCACCAAATTTTGCTATCACAAAGAGCAACAAAAAATGAAATGGAAGTTTTGAAGAAAGGCATGGAAACTAAGATGGATGGTTTGAAGAAAGGCGTGGAAGCTAAGATGAATGGTTTGAAAGCTAATATGGAAAACATGAAAGTGGACATGGAAGCTAAGATCGATGAAAAAATGAAAGACAACATGGAAAACATGAAGAATGATCTAAAAGTAGACATCGAAAGTTTTCCAAATTTGATACAAGAAATGTTTCCTAATGGAAAAAATATAGTAGAGGAAACTCATGATGAGAATAAAATAAAGGTTAATCATGATTTCATAAAATCTAATGTTGGATGGAAGAACCACCATATTCCAAAGATGGATATGAGGAAGTTTGATTTCAAGGATCTTGTAACATGGATACTACAGATGGAGTCATATTTTGATCTCAATAATGTGCAAAACACACAAAAGGTACGCATTTCAACTTCACGTTTAGAAAAAAATAAATTTGTATGGTATTGATGGCTTTTCTCTCGTAAAAAAATTATCACTTGGTAAATTTTTATGGAGGAAATGATAGCACATTATGAGGATAAAAAAAGCAACACCTTCTTTAGCCAATTGATAAATATCAAACCAAAAGGGTTCAGTGGTGGAGGACATTGAGGACTTCCAAAAATTGAATATAAGGGTAACTGATATTCCAGAGGAACACAGGATTGATGTCTTCATAGGGACTTTAAAGGATAACATCCAACATGAAGTTCGCATTTGGGAACCTGATTCATTGGAAAAGGCATTCAAGTTGGCAAGAAAAATTGAATGTAAAATTATGGAGACAAGGAAGCCTACCAATCACATATATAAAGATGGAAGTGATGCTACTCCTAGGCTTCCACAACCTACAAGGTTGACACCACAAAAATTGGAAGAAAAAAGAGCAAAAGGGCTTTGCTACAGTTGTGGTAGAAAATACACTAAATGTCATAAGTGTGCTAAGAAGAAATTATTTTACATAGATTATGAAGAGGAAGAACAAAATGAATGAGAATCTTCAAAAGAAGAGGATATACACAAGGAAGAAACCCTAGAAGAGGAAGAAATGAGTCTAACCATATCATGTAATGCATTGGCAGGAATTACCACTCCTCAAAATCTCAAGATAGAAGGACATAGAAGAAAAAAGGTAATAGTGTTGATTGATTCAGGTAATACCCATAATTTTATTCATTGTAAGGTAGCCAAGGAATTGAATTGTTTCCTATACCCAGCAAAATAATTTCAAGTGATGGTTGCAAATGGAGGAACTATAAATTACTCTAGAAAATGACATAATATCAAGCTAACCATGGGGGAATATGTATTGAATATTCCAATGTTTTCCATTCCTATGGGAGGTGTTGATGTGGTACTAGGAGTACAATGGTTACAATATTTGGGGACGGTAGCTTTTAATTCCCAAGAAATTTTGTTGAATTTTTTTTCAGAAGGAAAGGAAGTCGAATTATGGGGTATTAGAGGGAAGCATGGAAAGATAATAAGCTCTAATTTCATGACAAAGCTTCTAAAGAAAGAAAAACGAGGCGTAATTGCACAATTATGCTCACTAGAAGTTCCAACATCAAAATCATCTATTTCAAATCCAAAAAGTCTTGGACAATCATTCCAAGGTGTTTGAAACTCCCAAAGGACTCCCACCTATTCATGATCATGATCATGCTATTCATTTGATTCCAGGAAGTGTTCCTCCAAACATCAAGCCTTATATATATGTATATGTAAAGAAAAATTGAACGTATAAATTCCAAAATCTTCAAGGATAGTATCAATTCAACCTGAAGTCAATTCTTTCTCATTGAGTGACTAGTAATTTCTGAAGAAAATGGGTCCTTTGTTTGTGTGTCCGGATTATAGAGAGCTCAATAAGCTCACCATTAAAGATAAATTTCCCATTCATGTGATTGATGAATTATTGGATGAATTACATGGAGCAATTTATTTTACCAAGTTGGATCTTCGTTCAGGATGTCATCAAATTAGAATGAAGACTGAAGATATTCCGAAAATAGAATTTCGAACTCATGAGGGTCAATATGAATTTTTGGTAATGCCTTTTGGCCTTACCAAAGCACCTTCTACATTTCAAGGGTTGATGTATTCCATTTTCAAACCCTTCCTTAGAAAATTTTTTCTAGTATTTTTTGATGATATACTAATCTACAACAGGTCTTGGAAGGATCATGTTCAACATGTTGATAGGGTGCTCAAACTATTGCAGGAGAAACAATTATATGCAAAAACCTCCAAATTTTTCTTTGGAGTACAAGAGGTGGAATATCTCGGTCATATTGTATCTCACGAGGGTGTTAAGTTAGACCCTAACAAAATTAAATCCATTAAGGAATGGAAAGTCCCCACAACCATAAAGCAGTTGCGAGGATTTCTCAGGTTAACAGGGAATTATCACAATTTTTTTAAGAAATATGGGAGAATAACAGCACCTCTAACAACATTATTGAAGAAATATGCATTTTCATGGATTCTTGAAGCAACTAAGGCATCTGAACATATTAAAGAGGCAATGTGCCTAACACCGGTCTTAGCTATGCCAGACTTCACAAAAACCTTTATTGTGGAATGTGATGCCTCAGGAAATGGAATTGGTGTTTTTTTAATGCAATAAGGAAGACCCATTTCTTTTGAAACACGTCCAATCAAAGGAAAGTATTTAGAGAAAGCTATTTATAAGAAGGAAATGTTAGCAATACTACATGCACTAAAGAAATGGTGACCTTACCTAATGGGAAGACACTTCAAGGTAAAAACTGAGCATGAAAGTCTTAAACACATTTTGGAACAAAGGCTATCTTCAGAAGAGCAGAAAAAATGGGTCACAAAGATGTTGGGTTATGAATTTGAAATAATGTACAAAAAGGGGAAGCTAAATGCTGTTGCAGGTGCGCTCTCAAGAAAGAATGAAGAGGTGGAAGAATTTCTTTGTGCCATTTCTATTATCCAACTAGATTGGATAACCGAAGCAAGGGATGAATAGAAGAAGGAAGAAGAAATGTGGACACTCATTCAAAATTTGCAGCAAGATACTAGTACATCTGATACATTTAGTTGGAAAAATGATTCCTTATGGTACAAATATCGCTTATATCTTTGTAAGAATTCCCAAATAAAACAAAAGATTCTTTTGGAATTGCACAGTTCTCCTTTTGGAGGACACTTAGGATTTTTAAAAACTTACCACAGGGTGAAGAAAGAATTTTTTTGGGATGGCCTTAAATCTAATATTCAAAATTTTTTGGCATAAAGTTTGGTTTTCCAACAAAATAAAGTTGAGACAATTAAGACCCTGGGTCTTCTACAACCTTTATCCATTCCAAGTCAACGTTGGGAGGAGATTTCAATGGATTTTATCACAGGTTTACCTAAATCCGAAGTAAAGAGTGTCATCATGGTGGTAGTTGAAATACTTACCAAGTATGCACACTTTTGTGCATTATCTCATCCATTTAAAGCAAGTACAATTGCTACTACATTTATGAACACAATTCAAAAGCTACATGGAAACCCAAAGGTTATTGTGAGCGACAAAGATCCCATTTTTACTGGAAATTTTTGGACGGAGTTATTTTCTTGTTTGGGTACTCAGTTAGCTCATAGCTCATCTTATCATCCTTAATCCAATGGTCAAACTGAGATAGTGAATAAATGTTTGGAAGGATATCTTCGTTGTTTTGTATCTGATCAACAAACATAATGGGTCAAGTGGTTACCTCTCTTTGAATGGTGGTATAACACTTCCTTCCATATTGAAACAAAAATGACCCCATTTATGGAACTTTATGGATATCATCCACCATCCATCACACCATATTTAAGAGAAAATTCTAAGGTTCAAGAAATGGAATATCACATCGAGCATCAACAAGAAGTTCTCCAACTCTTAAAGGATAACCTAAATTTGGCACAAAATAGAATGAAACAATAGGTAGATCAACATCGTAGTGAGATAAGTTTTGATGTAGGAGACTAGGTATTTTTATGGCTACAACCATACAAACAAATGTCCCTCAAGAAATCTTAGAAGGATAATAAATTATCACCAAAGTACTATGGTCCTTACAAGGTGTTTCAAAAGATTGGTACTATGGCATACAAATCGGAGCTTCCCGCTTCTTTGCGAGTGCATCCAATTTTCCATGTTTCATGCTTAAAGAAGGTTATAGGTGAAAATCTTCCAGTTCAAACAATATTGCTAGAACTTGATGAGGAAGGAAAAATTATATTGGAACCCGAAGCAGTCACGGAAACAAGAACTCGACAGCTACGGAATTGATCAATTTCAGAGTATCTCATCAAGTGGAAGAACTTACCCACTGAAGATTCTACACGGGAGGATGAGAATTTTATAAAGAAGCACCCAGAGCTAATCAAGCATTGAGGACAACACTTTTTTGAAGGAGAGGGGCATGTTAGGGCCCCATATTACTAGTTTAGTCCCTTATTGTTATTAGTGTAGCCCCCTTATTGTTATTGTTGTACCCCTATAACACCAATATTGTTATTATTGCGCCATTACATTGTTATTGTTAGGTCGGATAGGATTATATTGTGGGCCCATGGACTCCTATATATAGAAGGAGGTTTTGGTCATTTTTATCATCCGATAATTACTCATTATTTAATGTATTGGAGGTTTCCCCCTCGAAGTGGCTGATTGCTAAGGCGTTGATCTCTCTTTTCTTCTATTTTTGGAGTTGGTTTCATAACACATGACATGCAAGGTGAGTCCTCCTAAAATATGCGCCTGTAAAGCCAGATAATGAATTGATCTGTAATATGATCCATGACTCCATGATGAATCCAATCTGAGAGTAGCTTGCAACAGATACGTACGATAGTTTATCTGGGTGTGCATGTTCATTTCATGCCATGGAACTGATTATGTGCATAGATTTCATCCAATAAGTATTCATACATGTAGAAGCATTCTTGCTCGCCCTTGGGTGGATTTTGAGCTTATGTTACATGGACTCTTAGCTGATGAGCCAAAATATCTAACTAGTTGAACAGATTCCCCTCATTCAATACCTAGTTCAATAAGATATTCCACCCCTTAGGAAATGTCTCGATGTTTGGTTGGCCATAGATCCTGAAAACTAGTATGAACAAAAATTTTATAGGCTTTCTCGAGTGATTTTGTCTTGTACATGTGGGTGGGTGTCTCTCTAAAATTTGTTGGCTCCTTCACCCAACCCTTGATGATATCTCTTTTCTTTGTGTAGCTCTTAGTGGCATAAAACAATGATTCCATGTTCTTCATTGGCCCAGGAAGAGGAAATATCTTCTGCAATTCTGCTTCTAGGAATGTAGCAAGATTCTGCCCACTAGTTTTGTTCAATGTCATATTTTTCACATTAGTGTTTGAGACAACCCAATTGATCACATCCGCACATTGGAAGGATGGATACCTACATGCAACCTTGTAAAGCCCTAATTGCATGATGCTGAGGTGCACATGTCAATCCTCCAAGTCTTCCTGAAATTCCTTTGTAAAATCATCTTTGATATGTTTCCATGTCATTTTTTATTCCTTCTCTATATACAACTAAGTGTTTGCATAAGCTGGCAAGTTAACCGGAACTTGTTCAATTTCTTCCCCATTACTGCTTTCAATGGTTTCCTCTAAGGAAAATCTCCTATTTTCCATTGTGAAAGTGACTAATAGAGAGATGCTCAACAAATCCTATACCTATGGATTAGAAAATACAATGCAAACAAGAAAATATTGGTTATAAGAAAAACTACTTTCAGGACATGTTCATGCAGCACACCCAATACTGACTGGAAGGATTCCTCAGTTTTCACTAGGACGATGGTTTGAATGGCTAATGAAACTATGCACTACACATTCTGAGCAGTCATGATCGAAGCTTGAGGCTTGAGACTGCGCAATGTGCGGTTCAACCTAGTGATTGAGCCAAGAGAGACTGTGAATTACGCAGTCTCAATGCCCATGGATGTGTTCTGAGGCCTAGAAATGCACAATGCATAGTGGGGCCAACATGTACTACACATTCTGCAATTCTAGATGCTAATATCTTAGCCTGGTTCTCAAGATTTCTCAATTCTCAGTTGGGAAGAGTGAATTATGGCAAAGGGAAATGAAGATCTGCCCAAGGGAAGTGTGGAAGATGAGAATATATGAGAGGTGGTTAAGGATTGAGTTCATATATGATTAATTTTGATTGAAACAAAAAAAATCAAGTGCAAAAACTAAAAAACTGATAATTAAATGAGATTGGTGAGAGTCACCATAACGACGACCATCGGTGAAAAGTGAAGAAACTGATGCGACACTTGTAAAAGGAAAATGATAAATTGAAACAAAAATTTTCGTATCTGCCCAAGGGAAGTGTGAAAGATGAGAAGATCTGAGAGATTTTGAGTGCATATATAATTAGTTATGATTGAAACAAAAAAAATTGATTGTGGAAAATGAAAAAATGAGAATTGAATGAGATTGGTGAGGAGAATCGCCACAACGATGACCATTGGTGAAAAACAAAGAAACTGATGCGACACTTGTAAAAGGAAAATGATAACTTAAAACAACACTTATACAAGCTAAAAAAAATCAAAACACGATCATGCATGCAAAGAAACAAGCAAAACAACACTCCTGCAAGCTAAACAACAAAAAGCGAGAGAAAAAGCAACTAAATGTGATAAATGCAAAACTCACCCAAAAAAGTGACAACAATCATACCAAAGGTTCCTTGATCTCCTCAATAATGATATAGCTCCAAGATTGAGTGTGAAAATAATTTATAGGGGTGTCGATTAAATAGATTTGAGAGATTAGGATTTATGATGCGCATGCTAAAAATCAAGGGAAAAACGACACATGGAGATAGTTTCAAAAAATAGAAAGTGTGCTTCCTTTAGGTCACAAAAAATAGATCCCTAAATTTTAGGGATGCTTTTTTCTTTCACATTTTCTATTTTGTTGGGAAAACTTTCCATGCACACCACTAGGAAGGATTGCGTAATTCTAGGGAACTGGTAGGATTTGACAAACTACGCAATTTCTGAGCTTAGTGAAGGATTGCACATTTTTTGGGCTTAGTTTTGGTATGATTATCATGAATGTGCAATTTTTGAGCTCAAGGATAGTCTTCTAGTGATGGCTGCAGGATTTAGAACATCAAGTTCGAGTTTGGATCCATGAACTGTGCAGTTTCTTGAGGCAAGCCCAAAACTACTGCACAAGGCTTGGACGGGAGGTTATCTTGTGACTTAGAAAAGATTTTCTATGTGAAGAGTAAGTGAACAGAAGCATGAAAAAAATATAAAAACCATTCAAAGCATGGATACCTAATACCAATGCAAGGTAAGCTCTTGTGAAAAGAATGTTAGGCTCCAAAATCTAAGCAATGAAAAAAATTTGGAGGATGTTTGAAGCCACTACAACATTATACCATCTCTATATACACAAAAAATGCAGCTATTTTATTTCTTCAAAATACTCCAAGATTACATACATCGAAGATGCCCCCTCAAGGACCTCTTCTTCCCTTTTTATAAAAAGAACTCCTAAAAAGATCTTGTCACCGATCTGGCCACAAGTCGTCAAAAGGTGTCAAACCCATGCAAGGGTATCCAAACTTTCAACTTTATTTTGACATAAATAAAGAAAGTGTTAGGAATCATTGCTTTCGGGTAACATCGAGGTGACATCTGCGCAAATATTCCTAGACAGACCTAGATAGTGGTGAGATATTATGTACAAAATGGAGATTCTTTTACGAAGAACCCATGAAAGAAACATCAGGAATCATTGCTTTCAGGTAACACCGAGGTGACATCCGCACAGAGATTCCTAGATAGACCTAGATAGTGGTGAGATATTGTGTACAAAATGGAGATTCTTTTACGAAGAACCCATGAAAGAAACGTCTAACTCCATTTTCGGTTAGATAGACTTTATAGTACAAATAAAGATATTTGGGGATGAGAATAACATCTATGACAAAAGTGCTAGAGTAGATAGTTGGAAAAATATTTTACTCTTACTTCTTTTTCTTATTCCCAAATATTTTCCTTGTGATCTTCCGAGAGCTGGAGAAAATTGATTATTACAAAAGGATTTAGATCAAGATCCGTTTGTTGATGAAAATCATGGTAATCTAGTAGGGTTTCATCATTGTTGCTAGCCATTTTTCTAGTGGTGAATTCATGAGTGACAAACCAATGCATGTGACCACATCTCCTTAGAGCATTGAGAAAATCAATATCCCTTATTTCAATGATGTTTTGGAAATTCTTGTATAAGATTCCTGATTGATGTGCTCGCGGTTCAGTGAATCCATCTATCTTCAGTCGGCATAGGGCATATGGTTTCATTAATAGAGCATTCAGCCCATATATTTTCCACCAATCGAGAAACCATTCTGGGAAAGGATCTTCATGATTCATCCTTTCCGTTGTCCACTCTTCATACTTGAAATCAAATTGGAGGTGAAAGAAAAAGTTAGATGAAATGTTCTCCAAATTCATCCCTTGAAAAAAGGCGGACTCTTGTCTTCTTGGATCAAAATTAGTTCTTTTGAGTGGATTGTTGAACTGTTTGATAGTGAGTCTACAATTTCCAATTCTGTCATCATCTTCATAGTAGAGTTCATAGGTGATGTTGCCAATGTGGACCTAATAATCTAGTTCTCTTATCACCAAATCATTTTCAATTTCTTGGTCTTCCCAAGTCCATAAGTTTGGAATTCCTTCTCTTTGGCGGATCTCTACTAAAGGATACCAGGTCTCATCGTGATCTATAATACTTATACTGGTTTCATATCTTATCCATCCTTGACTTCTTTCTATCTCAACGTAACCAGTATGCCTTCTGATAGTGTTACAGGATAGGGCTTGAATGGAAATTTTGATAAGAAATTATCGAGAAATCATATCTGCAAATGAATTCCTCATTCCTGGTATGAATTCGATATCAAAATGATATTGACTGAGAGTCATTATCCATCTTACCATAGCTGCATCTTGAAAATCACATTTGTGGATAGCATACTTCAAAGCCTGGAAATCAGTCTTTACTAGGATTTCTTGTATATGACTAAGTCTTTAAATTTCTCAATTCCTAGGCATACTGCTCTTAATTCTTTCTTCAAACTGGCCCAATTTAATTGTGTCGAGGTCCAAAGTCTTGATGCATACTGAAAAATTTCATATTTATCTTTCTTCTTCATTGGGTCTTGTTGACATAAGACTGCTCCCCATCCTATATTGCTGGCATCTGTCATTACAATATTTTTCCATTCTTCCTGGATTGGACAGAGTGGTTGTATTCTTCGAATTATTTCTTTAATTCTTCTTACTGCTACAGTACATTCATCAGACCACGGTGCAGGGTCCTTCTGGAGTCTCTAGTTCAGAATTTTTCTTTCTTGGGCGCAATGCTGAAGCAAATTCAAAAAGTAATTCAAGCTTCCTAAAAATCTCTGAAGTTGAGTTTTACCTCGAATTTCATCAGGGATCTTATCAACAAAATCTAGACTTCTTTGAATTACTTCATATGATCCAAATTGGATGTTATACCCCAAGAAATAAATCATAGTTTTGAATAATTTCATTTTGGATTCAGAAATTACGATCCCCTTTTTCCTGACTCTGAGAAGAAATGCTCTGAGATGTTTTATATGAGATGAGATGTCTTCTAAATGGACCAAAATGTCATGAATATATTTCTTTAAAAATTCTTCCATTCCTTCAAAATTTTCATCCATGATTTTCTGGAAAGCAGAAGTTGCATTTATCAGGCCAAATGGCATGATATTCCATTCGAAATGTCCTTCAGGGACTGAGAAAGAAATTTTCCATTTTTCTGCTTCTTTTATACCAACCTGACAAAAACAAGATTGGAGATCAAACTTGGAAAAAACTTTTGAGTTAGAGATCTGAGCCAGAATTGTAGAAGGCTTTGGGAGTGGATAAGCATCATAGTCCAAAATATTATTCAATGGCTTATAATTCACCACCAATCGTGGTTTTCCTCTTGCCACCTCTGAATTCTTATTAACATAAAATGCAAAACAAGCAATATGGGTATTGCTTTTTCTGATTAGGCCTTTGGCTAGAAGTTCCTTAATCTCTTGTCTGTGTATCATCATTTTTTCTTGATTCATGGGGATTGCTTTAGACCTTCTCAATTTTCTACTGAAATCACCTTTTAGAGGTAATTCCACTTCATGTTTATGAATATGCCAAAAGGCATTTGGATCATTTGAGCAACAACTTTTAAATTGAGATTCTAGATTAGCAATCTCATTTCTGTATTTTCCATTATCAAGATTTTGATCTATTTTCAAAATCTCCTTTTTCTTTTCCATCTTAGCAAGGAGATTTTGTAATCTCTTAATTATTTTCAATTTGTTAGGAGAGTTAGAATTTTTGAATGGGAAAAAAAATTATTTTTCATCTATTTCCAAGAAATAGCCATACCTCATAGAAACTCTGTCGAACTTAGCTCCATGTTTCTGGAAGTTATGAAAGAATGGCATACCAAGAGACATGGCACAATCCATTCCTGAAACAATTGGGAAAACTACCTTGATTCCAACTGACTCTATTAAAAATATATCAACAGATACTTCTAAAGTGGTAAGAATGTCACCGCTTGCATTAGTAACCTTGGGACAAGAGGTAGGCCTCCTGAGATGAGGTTCTATTACAGTGTCACTTGCAATGTTGAGTCTTGAACCTGTGTTCATTAGAGCCTTCCAATATTCCATTCTGGAACCAATTCTTACTTTCATTTTGACGCAATACATCACATCTCCACTAATGATATTGCTTCCTAATCCACTTCTATCATCATTATTATCTTCTTCTTCTTTATTTGGTGATTTAATTTCTATCCCAGTAGTAATGTCTTTTGATGATAGGTCCAGTTATGGGCTTGTGCAGAGGTAGAAACCTCCTCTATTTTCATCTGTTTGGGTTGACAGTCTTTGTGATTTTCTATGCAAAGGCAACGATTCTCCTTGAAAATTTTCCTCAATTCTTTGATTGCCTGATGAACACTTGGCAATGTTTGTGGAAGATCTTCTCCAAAATCTTCATGTATGAACTGTCTTGTTAGAGCTTCAATAGAGAATAAAGAGGCAGGAGGTACATACCCTTTATTTTGATTATTGTGCCTGATGGGAGTTTGCCTAAGATGATTCATCAATAAATCCTTATACATTTCTTTTAGTTGTGGATCTGAGGCTGCCATCATCTGAGAAAAATAATTCCTTGTTAATTCTTCTGGATCCTTATTCCTGAACATATTAATTTGGTGACAATTGCAGACATCAGGATAACTACAATCACAATTGTCACAGAAACAATATGGATAATGAGGATCATTACAATATTCTTCATTTTCAGTAGAAGAATCTTCTTCCGATTTTATCACATTAATCTCATCATTTTCTTCATCACTGGTTAATTCTTCACAGCTTTCAAGAAGGTTTAAGCAGTTTACCTTCCTAGATTTATTTCTATAGAAAATATTCTTCTTACCTTTTTCTTATTTCCCTTTTTTCTTGTCTTTTTCCAATTCTGGACAGTTTGGAGATATGTGGCCTTTTTTGTTGCAGTGATAGCATAAGACTTCTTTTCTTTTTGAGAACATCTGTGTTCTTTTGTAGCCTTTAGGTTTGCTGTGATGAATCACTTTCTTAGCTGAAAAATTCTTAGAGGAGTGTTTCTTCCTAGATGAAACACGAGATTCCTTCCCCTTTGAATTTTTGGGCCTAGAGAGATGCCATTGTTTGCAGAGCTGCTGACAACCGTAATGTTTTTTGGATTTGAGGCGGCTCTGGAAATTTTCATTTGAGAGAATAATTCAACAATTATGGCTTTTACTGCTTGTCTGATAACTCCAAATTTATAGTTTCCAATCTTGCCTGGTAGCTTTGTACAAATTTTAGATGACACCCAGAGTGGCAGACAGGATACAAATATTTCTTTCCATTTTTCTTCCAAAATAAGCTCAGGGGAAAGAGTATGTAGACGGTGTAGAAATTCATTAAAACATTCATCAAAATGCTGCATATTATGGAGCTTAATTGCAACAAGAGTTATTGCAGTCAAGTCATTGTTTATCTGTGGGAAACAAATAAAATTCACAGTTATACCATACAATAAAAAACCAATCATATTGTTCACAGGGAGGGTTGTATGGGGATCCATGTAAGTAGTTCCATCTGGATTCTTGACTTCTGAATTTTCCCATGTAGTTAGAAGGGTTGGATTTTTATTGTTTCTGCTTTCAGCCATGAATCTAAAGATCCTTCAAATCCTCCAATGATTCTTCTTGTAGAATTAATAGGACCAATGTCATCAGCAAGATAAGTTTTGTAACAAACCAACATTGAATGCATTACAGACAGAAGTTAAGCTTCGGTGTAGTTATCAATATTCCATGAATATGAGGAAGAGGCCGAGCAATCCTTATGGTATTCATATTTCATCAAATCTCTTCTGTCTGGGGCAGGGGTCCAAGTGGAACTCCAATTGGATCCGCTGGTGGTAGCATGCACAGCTTGCTCAGTAGGAATATTGAATTGAATTTTATCTTGAGGAGAAAATTTATTTACATATTCCTCAAGAACTTCAAGAGAAGGCTCTTGGCAATCCACAGCAAATTTATTTACACCAATCTCATCATCACTTTTTTCATGTTCCTCCTCAGCGGGAAACTTCTTCATCCAATTAGAGAAATAGGAAGTGGAGGAAGAAAATTTTTCTTCTGGATTCAGATGGCCAAAGAAACTAGAAGTAGCAAAAGGTGAATAGGGGCAAGAAACTCCAGGTTTAGGAAACTATATTTTTGTAGGCTGCTTTATTAGATTGGAAATAGTGGATGATACTGAATATGGAATCTGGGAAGAAGGCTCGTTGAAAAGGGCTATAGCCTTATATGAATGAGTAGAAGGTTTCATTTTCAGAGCATCTACAGAGTTTGAAATATTCCAGAATTGTTTCTTGATTATATCAAGATTGGAGTTTACTTGGACAATTTATTTTCCATGTGCAACAACAGCTTCATGAATTTTCTTCTCAGTGTTTAAACTGAGACTATCAAGACTTTGGGCTATATGTTTGTCATTATCAACTAGAGTCTTGATATTCTCATTTAGACATACAACAGCATAATCTTGTTTCTGGAGCATTCTAGCCATCATTTCTTTAAGGCTATTGTTCATTTCTTCTAAAGATTTATGCTAGTTTCTCAGGAATTTTTCTGAACTGGATAATGCTAAATTAGTCTAGTTTGTTGCAGCAATGGATTCTTTAAAATAAATATTCACACCATCTAGTTGAATGGGGAAAATTATATAGGCTTTCCCATCTTTTTGTCTAATCACAAAATTTTTCCATGGCGGAAACTCATTGTAAGACTGATAAATCTGTCCATCCAAAAGTTCGCATTTATGTTTTAAGGGTGGATCATATCTGAGCATATTCACATGAAATTTTGTACAAACATTCCTGACCAATTTTTCTCCTTCTTTTCTTACGAGCACCATCTTCTTAGGAATATTAGGCTTGGACATCATGCTTATGATATGTGGAGGAAACTCGGGAATACTTAGGGGTGATGGAATATCAACGACACTAGATTCCATCTTCTCAGGAACAGAGTATTCAGAATCCGAAATTCTTTTTTGTTTAGCCTGATTCTTGAATTGCTTCATTAATGATTCTTCAACTTGATTCAGAGAAGGATAATACCATTCATAGAATGATATCCACTGATTTTTGGATTTCATCCATGCTTTCCATTCCGAATTATTTTTTGTATTGAAATTCTTTCTATTAGCTTGAGGTAGTAGCTTCAATTCTTCATAATACTTATTCTCATGCTGATGTGTATAAAAATCCCAATTGAACATTTTCTTTTTCCAGGCATCATTGGGATCATAAGGACCAGTTCCTTTGAAAAACTTTAAAAAGGAAATTATTTCACAATCTATAGGGATCTCTATATTCTTTGGAATTTTCTTTTTAGGATTTTTTCTATAGGATGGTATTTTAGCCTTATCATAAAATCCTAGAACTTTTGTGGAGTTCTTTCCCATAGATTGGACAACAATTTCTTCATGAATGTTGAAAATTCAGGTTTTGGTGAAGTTATCATCCTTTGAATTTTTGTTAGGGACAAATCAGATTGTATTAATTCTGTTCTTGCCCTTTTCTTGCTCTCCATGTGGAGTTGGAGGTTGAGATGCGAACTGGCCATAGGTTTTTGAACAGTGTGAATGATCACAGACTGAAGCAAGGGGATTACTTGAAGAAGTAAGATTTTTTAATTTTTGAAATAAAACTGGATCAATTGAATATGATGGTGAAGGGGTATTTACAGGTCCACCACGCTCAGCAGAAAACTCTGAGAAAATAGTATGCACATTACCATATTTAGCAGTAAAGATAGTAGAAGAAGTGATTGGAGATTGTCAAGACGGTTTTTTGATCGAATCCCATTGAGTGATCCACTATATACACACAAAACACATAACTATTTTATTTCTTCAAAATACTCCAAGATTACATACATCGAAGATGCCCCCTCAAGGACCTCTTCTTCCCTTTTTGTAAGAAGAACTCCTAAAAATATCTTGTCATCGATCTGGCCACAAGTTGTCAAAAGCTATCAAACCCATGCAAGGGTATGAAACCTTTCAACTTTATTTTGACATAAAGAAAGTAAGTGTCAAGAATCATTGCTTTCAGGTTACACCGAGGTGACATCCGCGCAGAGATTCCTAGACAGACCTAGATAGTGGTGAGATATTGTGTACAAAATGGAGATTCTTTTACGAAGAAATCATGAAAGAAACGCCAGGAATCATTGCTTTCAGGTAACACCGAGGTGACATCCGCGCAGAGATTCCTAGACAGACCTAGATAGTGGTGATATATTGTGTACAAAATGGAGATTCTTTTACGAAGAACCCATGAAATAAATGTCAGGAATCATTGCTTTCGGGTAACACCGAGGTGACATCCGCACAGAGATTCCTAGACAGACTTAGATAGTGGTGAGATATTGTGTACAAAATGGATATTCTTTTACGAAGAACCCATGAAAGAAACATCTAACTCCATTGTTGGTTAGATAGACTTTACAGTACAAAGAAATATATTTGGGGATGAGAATAGCATCTATGACGGAAGTGCTGGAGTAGATAGTTGGAAAAATATTGTACTCTTACTTATTTTTCTAATTCCCAAATATTTTCCTCCTGATCTTTCGGGAGCTGGAGAAAATTGATTGGTACAAAAGGATTTAGATCAGGATCCATTTGTTGATGAAAATCATGGTAATCTAGTAGGGTCCCATCATTGTTGCAAGCCAGTTGTCTAGTGGTGAATTCATGAGTGACAAACCAGTGCATGTGACCACATCTCCTTAGAGCATTGAGAAAATCAATATCCCTTATTTCAATGATGTTTTGGACATTATTGTATAAGATTCCTGATTGATGTGCTTGCGGTTCATTGAATCCATCTATCTTGAGTCGGCATAGGGCATATGGTTTCATTAATAGAGTGTTCAACCCATAGATTTTCCACCAATTGAGAAACCATTTTGGGAAAGGATATTCATGATTCATCCTTTCCTTTGTCCAGTCTTCATACATGAAATCAAATTGGAGGTGAAAGAAAAAGTTAGAAGAAATGTTCTCTAAATTCATACCTTGAAAAAAGGCGGACTCTTGTCTTCTTGGATCAAAATTAGTTCTTCTGAGTGGGTTTTTGAACTGTTTGATAGTGAGTCTACAATTTCCAATTCTGTCATCATCTTCATAGTAGAGTTCATAGGTGATGTTGCCAATGTGGACCAAATAATCTAGCTCTCTTATTTCCAAATCATTTTAATTTCTTGGTCTTCCCAAGTCCATAAGTTTGGAATTCCTTCTCTTTGGTGGATCTCTGCTAAAGGATACCAAGTCTCACTGTGATCTATAATACTTATACTGGTTTCATATCTTATCCATCTTAGACTACTTTCTATCTCAACGTAACCAGTATGCCTTCTGATAGTGTTCATTAGGGGAATTTTGAGGTCTAAAATGGACCTCCTAAGAAAAATGTACAATTAAAATACACTTTATAAGAACCAATAGGATTCAAGATGATGATGTCAACCATGGGGGATGATTCATCATTTTTGGAGTAAAAAATTAAAAATATTAAAAAATAATAAAATAATAAAACTACTTTTTCAACTCGTATTTTCAACTTATTTCCGTAAGGGTTTACTCAAATTTTGAGTGATAATATTCATTGGATGAAAAATTTAATTCCCCATCCAAGGAGTACTCATGTTTGATACTTTTGATGGACCCTGCTACACGAAAACTGAGAAATACATTAAAAAACGTGATTGCATTCACGTTTTTTATGTATTTCTCATTTTTCGTGTAGAAAAGTCCATCATAAGTATGCAACATGGGTACTCCTTGGATGAGGAATTAAATTTTACATCCAAAGAGTATTCTCGCTCGAAATTTGTGTAAAATTTTAGGAAGATAACTTCAAAATACAAGTTGAAAAAGTAGTTTTTTCTTTTTTCCCTCTAAAATTTGATGATGTAATCAAATATTATTTTATAATTTCCTTAGGAGGCCCATTTTAGATCTCAAAATTCCCCTAATGATAGGATAGGGCTTGACTGGAATTTTTGATAAGAAATTCTTGAGAAAGCATATCTGCAAATGAATTCCTTATTCCTGGTATGAATTCGATATCAAAATGATATTGACTGAGAGTCATTATCCATATTACCATAGTTGCATCTTCAAAATCACATTTTTGGATAGCATACTTCAAAGCCTGGCAGTCAGTCTTTACTAGGAATTTCTTGTATATGACAAAGTATTTAAATTTCTTAATTCCTAGGCATACTGCTCTTAATTCTTTCTACAAACTGGCCCAATTTAATTATGTTGGTGTTCAAAGTCCTGATGCGTACTGAAAAATTTCATACTGATCTTTCTTCTTCATTGGGTCTATTCTTCCTGGATTGGACACAGTGGTTGTATTCTTCGAATTCTCTCTTTATTTCTTCTTACTGTTGTAGTACATTCATCATACCATGGTGCAGGGTCCTTCTGGAGTCTTTGGTTCAGAATTTTTCTTTCTTGGGCGTAGTGCTGAAGAAACTCCAAAACATAATTCAAGCTTCCTAAAAATCTCTGAAGTTGAGTTTTATCTCGAATTTCATCAGGGAAGTTATCAACAAAATCTAGACTTCTTTGAATTACTTCATATGATCCAAATTTGATGTTATATCCCAAGAAATCTATCATAGTTCTGAATAATTTCATTTTGGATTTAGAAAGTACGATCCAATTTTGCCTGAATCTGAGAAGAAATGCTCTGAGATGTTTAATATGAGACGAGATGTCTTCTCAATGGACCAAAATGTCATCAATATATTTCTTTAAAAATTCTTCCATTCCTTCAAAAGTTTCATCCATGATTCGTTGGAAAGCAGAAGGTTCATTTATCAGGACAAGTGGCATGATATTCCATTCAAAATGTCCTTCAGGGACCGAGAAAGTAGTTTTCCATTTGTCTTCTTCTTTTATACCAACCTGCCAAATACCGGATTTGAGATCAAACTTAGAAAAAACTTTTGACTTAGAGATCTGAGCTAGAATTGTAGAAGGCTTTGGGAGTGGATAAGCATGATAGTCCAAAAGATTATTCAATGGCTTATAATTCACCACCAATTGTGGTTTTCCTCTTGCCACCTCTGAATGCTTATTAACATAAAATGCAAAACAAGCAATAGGGCTATTGCTTTTTCTGATTAGGCCTTTGGCTAGAAGTTCCTTAATCTCTTGTTTTCCTAACATCATTTGTTCTTGATTCATGGGGATTGCTTCAGACCTTCTCAATTTTCCGCTCAAATCACCTTTTAGAGGTAATTCCACTTCATGTTTATGAATATGCCAAAAGGAATTTGGATCATCTGAGCAGCAACTTTTAAACTGATATTCTAGATTAGTAATCTCATTTCTATATTTTCCATTATCAATATTTTGATCTATTTTCAAAATCTCCTTTTTCTTTTCCATCTTAGCAAGGATATGTTCTAGTCTCACAATTATTTTCAATCTGTTAGGAGAGTTAGAATTTATGAATGGAAAAAACAATTATTTTTCATCTATTTCCAAGAAATAGCCATACCTCATAGAAGCTTTTTCAAACTTGGCTCCATGTTTCTGGAAGTTCTAAAAGAATGGAGTACCAAGATACATGGCACAATCCATTCCTGAAACAATTGGGAAAAATACCTTGGTTCTAACTGAATCTGTTAAAAATATATCAACGGATACTTCTGAAGTGGTAAGAATGTCACCACTTGCAGTAGTAACCTTGGGACAAGAGGTAGGCCTCCTGAGATGAGGTTCTATTACAATGCCACTTGCAATGTTGAGTCTTGAACCTGTGTCCATTAGAACCTTACAATGTTCCATTCTGGAACCAATTCTTACTTTCATTTTGACGTAATACATCACATCTCCACTCATAATATTGCATCCTAATCCACTTCTGTCATCATTATTATCTTCTTCTTCTTTATTTTGTGATTTAATTTCTATCCCAGTAGTAAATGGATTTTGATGATAGGTCCAGTTTTGGGCTTGTGCAGAGGTAGAAACCTCCTCTGTTTTCATCTGTCTAGGTTGATAGTCTTTGTGATTTTCTATGCAAAGGCAATGATTCTCTTTGACAATTTTGCTCAGTTCTTTGAGTGCTTGATGAACACTTGGCAATGTTTGTGGAAGATCTTCTCCAAAATCTTCATGTCTAAACTATCTTGTTAGAGCTTCAACATAGAATAAAGAGGCAGGAGGTACATACCCTTTATTTGATTATTATGCCTGATGGGAGTTTTCCTTAGATGATTCATCAATAAATCCTTATACATTTCTTTTAGTTGTGGATCTGAGGCTGCCATCATCTGAGAAAAATAATTCATTGTTAATTCTTCTCGATCCTTATTCCTAAACATATTAATTTGGTGACAATTGCAGAAATCAAGATCACTATAATCACAATTGTCATGGAAACAATATGGACAATGAGGATCATTACAGTATTCTTCATTTTCAGTAGAAGAATATTCTTCTGATTTTATCACATTAATCTCATCATTGTCTTCATAACTAGTTAATTCTTCACAGCTTTCAGGAAGGTTTAAGCAGGTTACCTTCCCAGATTTATTTCTATAGAAAATATTCTTCTTACCTTTTTCTCATTTCCCCTTTTTCTTGTCTTTTTCCAATTCTGGACAGTTTAGAGATATGTGGCCTTTTTTGTTGCACTGATAGCAGAAGAATTCTTTTCTTTTTGAGAACATATGTGTTCTTTTGTAGCCTTTAGGCTTGTTGTGATGAATCACTTTCTTGGCTGAAAAATTCTTAGAGGAGTGTTTCTTCCTAGATGAAACACGAGATTCTTGCCCCTCTGAATTTTTAGGCCTAGAGAGATGCCATTGTTTGTAGAGTTGATGATAACCGTGTGTTGGAGAGGTAAATCCCCTCTGCAGACAGAGGCGGTCCCTACTAGCCCAGATCGAGTCTAGAAACAACCGAGTCACGCTAAGACGCAAGTTCCTAATTGCAAAAGACCAAGATGCGACAAGAAGCCTACCTTAATTCCTACGCTGCCGTCGTTTGTGGAGAAGATGGCGCTTCCGTCCCTTTTTTTGGCAGATCACAATTCTCCCGATTGATGCGATCAAACACCTGCACGTAAAAGAAGAAACAACGAACAAACAAGCATAAAACCTAATACATGCAATTATGTATCAGTCAGAGAAGATACAACTCATAGCATAAAACATGAACATTTGAGTGGAACCATAATCAAAGTTTTTTATTATTAATCCGAACAAAGAAAGATACAACCTGAGCTCTGACGCTGGATCTTCCTTCAGCGGGTCGACAGAGGAGTATGTCTCGATAAAGCTCGTCGAGAAAAGGACAAGTCTCTCTCTCTTCGGCTGTCTGACGATAATCTCCTTATAATTGATTCAGCTCTATTCAGGCTAGCATGCAAAGGGAAAATGACAAGCTTATATATATGGTGGAAGGGGAGTTGGGATCCCTACAATGGTGGGATTGGCCCTATCCTGAAGGAAGCTTCCATGATAGGTGGAAAACCACTTCCCCTACATGGAGATCTGAAGCCAAACCTCCCAACTCATTTTAGAGACTCGTTCAGGAGTTGGTTAGAATCAAACTTCTGCCATTTATTTTAAGAAAACACTCCTTATTAAGCCTAGCGTAGGTGATACACTGGGACAGAGCTCCAGTTGGCACGCCCTCTTTGGTGGATTTCCCGCATTGGTGCAAGCGCTGAACTGGCTAGTCGCGCCAAGGCTAAAGAGACTATTTTTAGGGCTTTTCACAGGAAATTGTCTTCAGGGGAATGATTTTCTTTGTCAAGGGGGATTTCACGAAAGTGGTTTCAAGTCATGTCACTGATCATAGGTTACGGAATAAGCCCTCCAATGTGCAGGACCGAGGATTGCAGGGACGGAAACAAATTACTGTGTAATAGATGCCCCCTAAAGCATGAGGCCCGAAAGAGAGAGAGGGGTGAAATGCTTTATGAGAATGCGCCCAACTGAAAACACTGCCGTTGGAAAAATTGCGTAGAAAAGTACAACTGATATCTCAAATACATGATATATATGTGGTATGGGTGCAGCCATCCATAATAGAGTATACAATAATCAAGATCCAAGGCATGGACACTGCCATCCAGTAAGGATCGATAAATATACTCAGGCATGGTCGCAGCCATCCAATCAATGAGTCATGTAACCAATCATAATAATCCACAAAATCGCAGCCTAGATTCTAACAGACAAAATCCAGGGTCTTGCGCTCCATCTCGACCTGAACAGAGTACAAATTCTAGCATGTGAATAAGTGAGCTGAAGTCGAACATGCAAGAACATCGTCTGATTACCAGCCAATGATGAAAGTTGTTAATAGATGCGAGAGGAACCACCAATAATGACAATGGAGCTCAAGGTACTATAGGTACAATCCACGGAATGTGAACAGTGAGCTGGCATCGAACACCCGTAGAATCATTTGATCGAAGTTCAATGATGAAAACCTTGCGTCGAATGTGAAGAACCTACCATTGAGGCATGCAAGCTCCAAGGTACCAGAAGGGGGTCTCTAGATCAACTTCTTGGATAATGAGTTGTAGTTGACAGGAAGTGACTTTGATTGAAGGTGGGCCATAGTGTTTCCCACATCATCAATGCGAGACAGAGGAAAAATAATGTTTGTGAATCAGGACCAGATGAGAATCAGAGGAAGGTTGAAACTGCAGAGGTCAACTTCTCTTGAACATATGGGCGGCGCGACAGTGGATTTGGAAGTATTTGACATCAAAAGATCAGAGGTCACGATAATGAGGCAAAGAGCAGATGAGAGATCAAAAGGGATTACCCAAACCCATGGAGGCAAACAAATAGCAAGATGAGATGTCCCCAACCCGACACGAATGCAGACAAGTGCCATGTTCAAGAGTGACATGCTGCCGACACGACGATGATACTGGTTTCATTTTCCCCCACCATTTTTGGCGAGTACCTATTTATTTTTACACAAGCTTGAAGAGGATACCATATGCTTGTCATATAATTTTTTCCTTTGGACAAATCCAACCTAGTACATTTGACGAGCCCTAGGAAGGAGGAACTCAAGTAACTTCATTACGATGGAGTCCGATGTCATCAG
This sequence comes from Pinus albicaulis, assembly GCA_034641835.2. Taxonomy (NCBI): domain Eukaryota; kingdom Viridiplantae; phylum Streptophyta; class Pinopsida; order Pinales; family Pinaceae; genus Pinus; species Pinus albicaulis. The sequence goes on along the minus strand of CM076581.1, from coordinate 553,590,099 downwards.
GTTTTAACGAGTCTAACAAAGGAAGAACTTGACGTCTTTTCATATTTATGTAGAAATTAGCTGAATAAATCACTTATTCACTGAAGATTAACCCGATCATACATCAATTTCGAATTGCATGCATAACACATAACCCTCTTCTACAATTAATTGTCACATGCGGAAATAACAGAAGCAATCTCACATCAATTCAATCACACATTAACTCAGTATGTATGGGGAAAGCCTATAGCTGAAAACCCCGCAGCTATTGTGTATATTATAATGGAGAAATCATGTAACAATCATAGTACAAAACTCTTCACAAGCTCTCATGCACTACCTCCCATGCTACACACTATCAAGCTAGATCTAGCAAATCACTTGCTCCAATCCTTAGCCACTTGATAGCCAACCTTGATTGCGTGTTTCAAAGCTATGGGATGGCCTCTTTATATAGATAAACCACCAGCTTAAACTTTTCAATACTCATAGCTTACTCCACCTATCTATGTGTTGCAAATAGCAACAGTATAGTTACAACTGATAGCTAACTCTACCCTTTCATCTATCTCTTTCACTGGTCTTCACTGAACTGATCATGCACTGTAGTGAACTGAAGTGTTCTTGAGTTTACTAATGAGTTAATATTTAGTAAATTAAATATTATTTAATTTACTCCACTCATATCTAATTGATTAGCTAGTTAACTAATCTCAACTAGTTCAACTAAAACAAATAGAACACAACTCCACTATTTGTCCCGTTAACTCCTCCAAAACTTCTGCCACTGAAGTCTAACTGAAGCCAACCATGCAAGATGCCATCAAACCCTAGGAACCACGTGATTCCTTGTGTCAGTTGCATGAGCCACCTCCATGACTCAAACCGAAGTGCGCCAAGAGAGTAAACTGCTGTTTATAGTCAAAATATTATTAAGGGTAAATAATATTTGACTTCCATATTTTTAGGAGATCAGTCTAAAAATAGCCTGGGTCCTAAAAAATATGGTCTCATCTATTTTTACCGACATGTCGCATCCATCAAGAATCTCCAAGTAGAATTCCCAAATTATGCTCCGTATGTCTAAAAATAGACATAGTCTAAAAATAGACTTTGCGCCAGAATTTGCCTGCGGGCCCACTTAGTGAAGGCGACTTCATTTCACTAAGCTCCATCCTCTTGCTGCATTCTCAACACTCCCTCTCAGCAAGATATGGATTATCTGCAATCCCTATCCTGCCTCTGTGGAATTCGAACTTGCTCCTGGTGAGCGCCTTCGTCAGGATGTCGGCATCCTGATCCTCCGTGGGAACATATGAAAGCATCATGATCCTCCGCTGAACACAATCTCTGATGTGATGGTACCTGACGTCGATATGTTTGGACCTATCATGAAATACTGGATTAGCCGAGAGCTTGATGCAGCTCTGGTTATCACAGTAGATCACTGTAGGCTCCAAATGCAACCTGAACAACCCGGCGAGGATCTTCCTCATCCAAATAGCCTCACATGCAGCCAAGCTTGCCCGCTGGCGTACCCGCCTCTCGAATCGAGTGCGCTCGATCTCTCGCTTCTCGATTGCATCAGGAACCTGCCACACCTCATCGCTGAAAACTCCTCCGTGGCGCTCTTCCCGTCCGTTGGGCTCCCTCGGCCTAACCGCATCAACAGTCTTTGCAAAGCTTCACTCATCCCTCCGTCCGTACCATAGACCATCCCGATGTGCCTCCTCGACATAGCGCAACATGCTTGCCCGCCTTCCACCAGAGCTGGTAGGCTAACCAGTGGAGAAAGTCGGTTAATCGTACAGCATACATCGGGCCTATATCGGTTTCTATGTATCAACGACCCCACCAACTGTCGATAGACAGTGGCATCCACTACCTCCTCCGAAGTAGCATCTCCCCTCCTCCATCCTCCAGGAAGAGGGGTATCAACAGGCTTGCAGCCCTGCATGTTGAACCTCTCTAGAATCTCCCGGGCATACTTGCCCTGAGAAACAAACAGTCCTCCACTGCGCCGCCAAATCTCCAATCCTGAAAAGTCGACATGCCTGTGTCCTTCACACAAACTCTCAAGATCATCTCATGCATGAGAACTGAATCGCTCATCGCTAACAAACGTACCTATCTACATACAAGACGATGATCAACAGCTTCCCCTCCACCACAATCTGGTATAGGTTTGGATCCGCCTCACTCTTGGAGAATCCAAGCCCGGTGAAGTAGCTGTCTATCCGAGTGTACCAAGCACCAGGTGCTTGCTTCAGCCCGTACAGTGCTCTCTTGAGTCGGCACACATGCGACTCACTGCTGAAGATCTCAAAACCTTCAGGCTGCTCTATGTACACCTCCTCCTCAATAACTCCATTGAGGAACGCAGTCTTCACATCCATCTGATGAATGTGCCACCCCATCTGCGCTGAGAGAGCAAGGATCGTCCGTATGGAAGAGTACCTTGCGACAGGTGCAAAAGTCTCCTCATAGTCAATCCCCTCAATCTGTGAGAAGCCACGGGCGACAAATCTTGCCTTGTACTTCTCCACACTCCCGTCAGCTGCCTGCTTCACCTTGTAGATCCATCGCGAACCTACAACTGATTTCCCAACCGGTCTTGGGACAATCTCCCATGCACTGTTCCTGATGATCGAATCATATTCTTCGATCATGGCATCAACCCATGCGGGTTCCTCCACAGCTTCCTCAAAAGAGGATGGCTCCGTCACAACACATTGACTCACAAGATCCATGTATCCAGTGTACCGATCCGGTGACTATCTCTGTCTGCGCTGTGCTGTAGGTGGTCCTACAACCTTCTCTGCATCCCGAGCCAGTCGCTCAGCTTCTGTAGTGCGCATGCGCCCTCTGATGGTTGGCGCTGCCTGGGTGGTTTCTTCCACCTCCCGAACCTCCTCTTGTGGCTGATCCACATCCGGAAGCTCCTCCTTAGGAACTAACAGCTCCTCATCTGCATGCAAGTGTAGCTCCCTCTCAAGCGAACACTGCATGGCTTTCTCCTCCTGAAATTTTATATCCCGTCGCACAACAGTCTTGCGACTGTCTGGCACATACACCCGATAGTTGTGAGGTGTATCAGCGTACCCCACAAATATTCCAACTTCAGCAGTTGGATCCAGCTTCCTTCTTGCATCCTTCGTCACATGCATGTAGACAGGAGATCCGAAAATCCGCAAATGGGAAATATCAGGCCTCTTGCCAGAATAAGCCTCCTCTGGTGTACTCATGCCAAGAACCTTGTGAGGACAACGGTTCTGCACATACACTGCTGTATTGCATCCCTCAGCCCACAAGTGAAGGGGTAGGCCCTGATCATGCAACATCGCCCGTGCAGCACCCACGATCGTTCTGTTCTTCCGCTCAGCCACCCCGTTCTGCTGTGGGTTATGGGGTGCGATGAGCTCTCTCCGAATCCCTTCTGCGCTGCAGAACTCCTTGAATTCAGCCGAGATGAATTCACCACCTTTATCACTCCTTAGAGCAATCACCTTCTTCCCCGACTCCTTCTCGACCAGTGCTTTAAACTCACAGAACTTCGCGAATGTATCGCTCTTCTTCTGCATGAAGAAGATCCAGCACTTTCGAGAGAAATCATCAACAAAGATCACATAATACTTGTGCTTTGCTGTCAAAGCAACTGAGAAAGGACCACACACGTCCGTGTGAACTCTCTCAAGGATCGTCGTGGCGCGACTATCCTTCTCGTGAAAGGTGGCTTTCACATACTTCCCTAAAGTACACCCCTTGCACTGATCTGACTGCGCAAGGGTGCCCTTAGGAAGTCCAGTAGAAATCTGCTGCAGAATATTCAAGGCTCCATGGTGAAGATGGCCCAATCTCCTGTGCCATAGTTCGCCCTCATCATCCCGGCTCACCACATCTCTAGCCTTGCATGCCATAGCTGCGCAGTCATCTACCTGCAACTGATAAAGGTTCTGAGTTCGAACCCCTATCTTCCCAATAGCCCCCGCAGGTCTCTACCTTCACAGGAAAGCTTTTCTCGTCGAAGACCACCAACCCTGTCTTCCACATCGCCACCGAATTCGGTGTTCTTCTTCGTACGTGTACACGTGCTGACATCCTTTGAAGACAAAGGTCACCACTTCCTCCCAGTGAGTTGCCACCATGGCCACTGTGACCGTATTCACTGCCACCGCCCATCTGGAGTGTGGGCACACTCACCTTGGTCTTCCGGACTCAAGAACAACTCCCCATCTCCCGTCATATGAAATGACGCACCGCTGTCCAAGAACCACATCGATCCCAACAGGTCGGAACGACAGCGGGAACCAAAGGAATTTGACAGCCACCTCACACTTCCCACCATCTTCCACCGAGGAACTTCGTATATTCGCGATAAGTTAAGCCGCTCTTTCCATCTTGATGTTCCCGAGCGGCCTTTGAGCACCGCCCGGCGTCTTCTTCCGGGTTGATCCGTCAAAGCTTTCCACATTAAATATGGAGTAGCCTTACCATGAAGGCTGGATACAATATGATCCTTGACGCCCTCCAACAGGATCCTTCGACATTTCGCGATCTTCTTTTGCCATGCATCGACCAAAGCTGCATCAATGGGCTTTGGGACATCCGCATCCACGAACTCCTTCAGACCATTATCTTCTAACACTGCTTCCATTCGATCTTTCCATGCAACATAGTTCGAACTGCCTTCAAGAGCATATTCGAGTCGCAAACCATTGAAAGAAGACATCTTTCAACACCGGCACCATGAAGAACAACCTTCTGCAAAATTCGAATTCCAAACTCCAAGCTCTATCGCTTCCGATCTATACTTGAAAACAAATTATTTCCAAATCAGAGATTGACTGCAAAGGGCATTCACCAGATCTTTCACCTTACAAAGAAGGATGAATATTCCGGAGGCTACCCGGCCCGCATGCAGACTCTGTCCGAGGAAATAAGTTTGCAATCACCGTAATAGACTTCGACAATTAACTTCGCTCCGATACCATGTAGAAATTAGCTGAATAAATCACTTATTCAATGAAGATTAACCCGATCATACATCAATTTCGAATTGCATGCATAACACATAACCTTCTTCCACAATTAATTGTCACATGCGGAAATAATATAGAAGCAATCGCACACCAAATCAATCACACATTAACTCAGTATGTATGGGGAAAGCTTATAGCTGAAAACCCCGCAGCTATTGTGCATATTATAATGGAGAAATCATGTAACAATCATAGTACAAAAACTCTTCACAAGCTCTCATGCACTACCTCCCATGCTACACACTATCAAGCTAGATCTAGCAAATCACTTGCTCCAATCCTTAGCCACTTGATAGCCAACCTTGATTGCCTATTTCAAAGCTATGGGATGGCCTCTTTATATAGATAAACCACCAGCCTTGTCTTTGCAATACTCATAGCTTACTCCACCTATCTAAAGCGCAGCAACAGTATAGTTACAACTGATAGCTAACTCTACCCTTTCATCTATCTCTTTCACTGGTCTTCACTGAACTGATCATGCACTTTAGTGAACTGAAGTGTTCTTGAGTTGACTAATGAGTTAATATTTAGTAAATTAAATATTATTTAATTTACTCCACTCATATCTAATTGATTAGCTAGTTAACTAATCTCAAATAGTTCAACTGAAATAAATAGAACACAACTCCACTATTTGTCCCGTTAACTCCTCCCCAAACTTCTACCTAAGTCGAACTAAGTAAACCATGCAAGATGCCACGGTTCCCAGGAACTACGCATTCTCAAAGCGCTATATGAGCCACCTCCATGACTCAAACTCTGGGCAAGTGCCAAGAGAGTAAATCGTCGTTTATAGTCGTTATTATTATGAAAGAGATGATTGACTTCCATATTTTTAGGAGACCACCAAAATAGCCCAAATCCAAAAATAGGGTCTCATCTATTTACCAATGTCGCATCCATCAAGAATCTCCACAGAATTCCACTATGCTCCGTATGTTCAAAAGGACATAGTCTAAAAATAGACTTGCGCTGTAATTTATTCTATGCTCACTTTTAGAGACACCATTTTAATTAAGTTCATCATCTTGCTGCATTCTCAACAATTTAGATATTTTGAAAAGACAGCAGAAAAGTAAACTCCAGCAGTCCCTTTTCATAAGTAGTTCCTCAGATCTGAAAAGGTAGAAAACTATGTTTGAGAAAACCTCCTAGTTACGACAAGCTAGGGTATTCCTTTTTCGTAAATAATCTATCCCAGCCCAAAAAATGGGTAAACATATACTGGGTAGATGTCGTTTCGCAGCCACTTTTAACGAGTTCAAAATGACAAGCGTCTCAGCAATCTTTTCAGTTTTCAAGAGTCAGAAAAGAGCTGAAAGTTGACTCCTCCTGGAGGAGCGAGTGGTATAAAGGGGAGCAGCTGGTTCCGGTAATGGTGGAACTGCTCTGAACAAGTAAAGGTTAAGAGGCTGGCTAACAAGACCACTCATCGCAGCAGTTCCTCAGGAAAAAATAAAACAACCGAGTGAAGGCATATGATCGGCCAATCAGATAGTGACGATGGAGTGAGAAAACCAAGGCTCATTTGGAAAAAATAGGTTGATAAAATGGAAATCACAAGAGGTAAAATGGGAATGGTTTCATTTTTACACAAGCTTGAAATCAGGAAACTCTGCTTGAAGTTGGTTTCATTTTTACAGAATCTTGAAACAAATATAAGCTATGCTTGAAACTGGTTTCATTTTTACACAAGCTTCAAACGGAAACAAACTATGTTTGAAATAGTAAGCATGCCCCCAGCATGGTGACTCAATTCGAGGTACATGCCCCCCAAGCTTCAATCCATATGAGAGACAGATGGAGTGAAGGTTCAAGTTACGAGATCGAGAGAAAGACTTGATTGGGATTTTACGAGATCTTATCAAAGACTCGAATTGAACAGGAAAGTGTTTCATTATTTTAATGAGGTTGACACATTAAAAGAACTATCCTCAGATGACCTTGTTTCATTTTTTAAGGAGCTTGACACAATAAAAACGAACTCTACTCTGACCAGCTTGTTTCATTTTTTAAGGAGCTTGACACAAGAAAAACGAACTCTGCTCCGACAGACCTTGTTTCATTTTTTAAGGAGCTTAACACAAGACAAGGAACTATGCTCTGACAGACCTTGTTTCATTTTTTAAGGAGCTTGACACAAGACAAGGAACTATGCTCCGACAGACCTTGTTTCATTTTTTAAGGAGCTTGACACAAGACAAGGAACTATGCTCCGACCAACTTCATCATAATGAACAAGAATTCATCTCTTCCAAGAATTCCACTCCCGATGGAAGGAAAACATCTTGGAAATCAGGACCCAATGCCCCTAGCACACTATGCATGACAACATCATCACTGAGTACAGGCACGGGGTAGGTAACCACATAGTTGACCTGTGGTGGTGCAGATACAACAGGTGGATAAAAACCAAGAAGGGATGATGGCGGGCCAGTTGCCACATCGGGACCAAAGAACGAAAGTTGATCAATGGTCACGATCTGTCCTTCATGCGGAAAACACATCACACGAAAGAGGGAGGAGACAAGGGCTCCCATGGCATAAGTGTAATCGCACCCCAAGAGCAGATTGAAATCCAAGGGGCCTAGACCAACCATCACGTCCATATGGATGGTTTTACCTCCCAATGTAACAGGTAACCTTGGAAGGATTCCTAACGATTGACTAGTTCTTCTGTTAAATGCCAACAAATTCTGTGTAACAGGCACAAGCGGTGGCGAACCGAAATCTTGCCAAGTAGTTGAGGATAGAACACTAATAGACGTGCCTTCATCTATAATAGTGCTAGGTACAACTAGACCAGAGGTTTGTACAGTTATCTCAAAAGGCACATAATACGGAAGGCGGTTTCCTACAAATCCACTCTAGTCAAATGAAGCAACCAAAATACTTGGAGGGGCTACCATCGAACTAAGATGGTCTTCCCCTGGTGTTACGGAAGAAGAAGGAGCATCCTCCATGACCTCCATCTCGAAGGCAGGAGGAGTATCCTCCAGGACCTCCATCATGGGAGGTGGACGAGCAGCTTCTTGAGATATAGGGATAGGAGAATATTTCTCCAAGTTCGAGGAATCTGAAGAAACAAGAAGAACCTAAGGGATGTGAGGTCCACTCTCAACGGAAAAGACCTGGTGCACCACAGATGAGGCTAGTTCAACCGATCCCATGACCAATGATTGTTCAGGGATGGATTCATTAATTTGAATTTCCAGAGGGGCGGGATCGACCAAGGATGACTCTTGACCAATCGTAGGATCAGCTGGTGGAAGACTCAAAGAAATACGTTTGTAACCAGCCGGAAGGCATGGTGTAGAAACAGTTGAGTTGTCCAAAACTCTCTTGGCTTCATCCATATACAGAAAAAGTTGAATGGCATGATGCCCTTCACACAACTTACATGGATTGGTGAGATTACCCTGAATCTTAGGAGCTTTACCAGCACTAGCTGAAGATGTGCCCCCAACCTAACTCCCGGAAGCCAAAGGAAACGATGGACGACCATTGGACCATACTTCGAGCACCTTGGGAATGCCAGGGAAATCTCTAAGAAGATGGTTTCCCTGGCACAACATGAAAGGGAACTTAACTTTCCGTGGAGGGTTGGAAGGTTTATCAATGGAAGGCTTCTTAGGCACAATAGCCGCAGAGCTAGCCTCTCCTTTATCTAACTTCTTCTTCTTTGTCTTCTTCTTCTTCTTCTTAGCCACCTGGGTACTAGAATCCAAACTTTCACTAGGCGAAGTAGAAGAGGAGGACACAAAAACAGGCGAAGAAGGGGAGAGGTCCACCTTGGAATCAACATGGCATTGTCCAGGCGGAGGGACTGATTGAACAGTAGCTGGGACATTTGGGACCACAGAGGTTGAAAACAACCAAACAGACAACCCAACAATTAACCCAAGAAGGGACAACGTTGCCATATAAGGAGCACCAACATTTCCAAAAGGAGGAAAAGGACCAGGATTCCCATCGGAGGGGATTCCTTGGTTGGTGAACTCCGGAAAAGTTTCCATCAAAAACAATTTTCAGAAAAACACCCTAAGGAAACTAACTTTAACCAGGAATATTTCGTGGGCAGTTAATTTTTTTTTTTTTAAACATTGAAACAAAACTCTACCGTTTCATATTTTAAGAGTCAAGAAACAGGCAAAAGGTGACTCTATCACTTTCATTTTGGAAACAAGCGTGAAAGGTCAAGCGCTTGATGATATTTTCAAATTTAGGGAGTCAGTAAAGATCAAACTGACTGCTTTGGAACTCTAGGCAAGAGGGTGTACCAGATATCCGTGAACTGCAATATAGACCTTGGTTCAAAAATGAAAGAGAAATCAACCAAGGACTTGACGTACATGTAGGCAATCTCCCTGAATGATGTGTCCAGTGTATCATGGGTATAAGGCGACAGACTCGGATTCCTATGGATAAAGGATAGCAACCTAATGGGGTCTCCCTATTGTGTAGATTAATCCGTCTTGCGGACAAAACCGATCTCTCTAGTACTAAAAGTAACTAGCAAAAAATAGCCAATTATACTAATCTCTCTCTAAGCATACAAGATTCATAAAAATGCTATATAGGTGTAAGGCCTACCTTATGTCCAGCGCTTGCTTGATCTTGTTGTAGTCCCTCGTGCACTGAAGGAATTTCTTGTTGTGTAGATTAATCCGTCTTGCGGACAAGACCGATCTCTCTAGTACTAAAAGCAACTAGAAAAAAACAGCCAATTATACTAATCTCTCTCTAAGCATACAAGATTCATAAAAATGCTATATAGGTGTAAGGCCTACCTTATGTCCAGCGCTTGCTTGATCTCGTTGAAGTCCCTCGTGCATTGAAGGAATGTTCCTCAATAAATCTGCAGTCACAAACAAGCAAAAATATTACATAGCACTTGTATAGACATTATTATAAACCATACTCATCATAATGATCAAGGAATTTATGAAATAAACCATGAATAGACAGTTTAATGAGAGAAATGAGTATATTTGTATTAACTTCAAATAAAAGAAAACCTTTAAAACCTGTGCCTTGATGTCGTGCAGGTCCTCCCGGGGTCCGAAGCAGGAATCTCTTCTAATTTGACAAGAATTTCACTCTTTGAACCAAGACGAATAGAGGTAAGTGATTTAACCTCACAGAAAGTCTTAGTTAACTGAGTCTGAATCTCAACAGCATTTAACCTCAAATATCTTAAAGCTTGAACTCCCTTTGAGGCTACCCATGGCCTCTTTTTATAGTGGAAAAGAGGAGGTTTTCTATTCCAAATATGAAGGGATAGAATCCTCCTTCAAAGGGATTAGCTCCTTACATCAAGGGGTTAGCTCCATTAAGTGAGGGATGCATAAACCTTCTCAAAGCTTATCAATTCCCGAAAATTCCCATCTAGAATCTTCTAGAATTCATCTGAAATCAAATTTTTATCTTTACTTTCTCTCCTTTTTGAGTTTTACAGAGGTCCGCACCCATAACACAAAGAACGTGCAGTAGGGTTCCGTAGGAGAGCTGAACTTTAAGTGCGGGACCGCAGGCAATGAATAGAGAAAGTGCGATACCAATGTTTAGGGGATTTTTAAGAACTTTTCTCTTATTTTGAAAGCTTGACATGAGGAACTGATATGTTAGACTTGCAAAAGGAGGAAGTATGATTAATAATGAGCTCATACTCATAGCAAAATGTCAGGATGACAGTTTTTAGTGTAACAAATTGCCCCCTAAAGTGCAAAGTCTGGAATAGATGAAGCTGAAGTCTGTCATATATGAAGAGTGCAGTACTTTATCATTTCAAAGATCATCCTATGGACACCCCAGTCGGAACCTGTAAAAACATTCAATGCAAAATATATACATATATATGTCATCACTGAGGTAGGCATTCCATACTCAGATTAAAACTAACTAGAAACTAACTCAAATCGTTCTGATACAGGAATGATTTTAATATTACATCAATAGTGTCGACACAGCATGGGCACAGCCATCTGTAATGAATAGTCTACTGTATAATAATAAAATTCCTCGCAGCCTGGATGGTGGAAACTAGATCCAGGGTTTTGATTTCCGCATCTCGAACTAGTACGATTCTATCCATGTGAATAAATGTGTTGAAGTCGAACATGGTAGAAACCACTTGATTACCAGTCAATGATGTGAACTGTTAACAAGTGTGAGAGAAACCACCAGTAATGTCAATGGCTCTCAAAGTACTCAGTACAATCCATGAAATGTGAATGAATGAACTGAAGTCGAACATGTCACGGAATCATTCGATCGAAGGTCAATGATGCAACCTGTCGTCGAAGGCGAGAAACCTGCCATTGAGGCATGCAGATTTCAAGGTACTGACGATTTCTGGATCAATTTCCTAGATAATGTGCCGATGTCGATAGAAAGCGATCTGTCGTAGGCAAGCCCACAACACGAAATCATAGATCAAGTTTTGAAAATATATTGGCAAGGACTGACTCAGGGATGGTCAATAGATGGATGACAGATATTTTGCAGATGAATGGTTTTATTTGAACTGTTCTCTTGGACACATAACGACACTGCAGATGGCTTGGTGACAATTGACCCAAAGCTAATACCTAGAAACCGGCTGAAAATTTTCAATGTGGTTTGATTAACTGTTAGGCAAAGGATTTCCCAACCTAGGTGAATATAAGTGTCGTGTCCAAGAGTGGTCGACTGAGTTTTCGAAGATTAAAATACAACAAACATGCCCATTTTTCTCTCTTTTCCCCCACCATTTCTGGCAAGTACCTCTTTATTTTTGACAAGCTTGAGGAGGATAAAATTTGCTTGGTTATAAGCTCATCCTTCGGATGAGTCCAACTTAGTTTAAAAATTCGAACCCTAAGAAGGAGTGGTTCGTTCCTGTTGAAAATTAAACAGGTCCTTTACTGTTAAGTTTTAACGAGTCCAGTATAGGAGAAACTCGGTGTTTTTCAGTTTTAGGGAGTCAGAAGAAAAACTTAAGAAAACTCCATGGGTGTAATTTTTCATAAATTTAGTCTCTCGATCCCGAAAAAGGATAAAATAATGCGGGAGAGAACTCTATTGACCGTAATTAGTCAATGTATACCTTTTTCGTAAATAGTCCATTTCAGTCCGGAAAAGGGGTAAACTTATACTGAAGGGACGATCATTCATTTACTTTAACGAGTTCAAATAATCAAGTGCTCGGCAATCTTTTCATATTTAGAGAGTCTGAAAAGGGCTTAAAAGAGGACTCCAAGATTTCGCTTTTTCGTAAATTTTTTTAAAGAGTCCGAAAAAGTGATAAAAGTATGCTCTTTGTTGAAAAACGATCAGTTCTCCTGAAAAATCCAATTTCTGCACAAAAACTTGAAACATTACACATGCCTGTTTAAGATAAGTAAAAATGCTTTCAAAAATACCCTTTCTAAAGTGAAAAATAGACAAATTTAAAATTCATCTATTTGAAAAAAATTATAAAAAGGACTTTTTCAATTTCATTTTTACCGTTCAATTTCAGAGTGAAAAGTAAAAAGCTTTTGGGTAAGAAATTTCCTGTGAAGATTCTGGAAAATTTGTCCGTTGAAATCGAGAATCGTCAGTCCCAGGTAATCCACGACCTCTTAATCTTGTTTTTCATCCGTTTCAAATTCATTTTTAGGCTTTAGTTTGTATTTTTAGGGCAAAAAATGGTTTAAAAGTTCGCCCGCAGGGTCCGCAGGTGCGACACATATTACCTGCGGACCCCGACTTTTTTCTATAAGGAAAAAATCGTGGGTTCCGCACTTGGTACACAGTACGCATGTGTATCTACGCACAGTTTACAAAGCATATGTGCGATACCCATGCGGTTGAATTTAAAACACTCATTTCTCATTTGTTTCCCAAAAAATTTCAAATAAGATTGTTCTAACTTTCCTTTTTATACATTGTAGGATTGACAAGATGCTGATTTGGAGAGAACCTGAGCACGAGGAAGTGGATGAAGCCAAAATACTCCATTTTCCCACACAACAGGCATTAAGAGCATGTGGCTTGTACAAATTTTGGGCCATCTCCGGCATGAGGGCACAAGTAGAACTCCTGACATGGTTGGTGAACAAATGGAATGTACAGGACCAGTGCATATTTATTGGCGGCCACCGGCTCGAAATTGAGCTGGAGGATATATATTTTCTGACTGGTTTGTCCAAGAGGGGTGAACAAGTTTCTTTGTTTGGGACTAGGCCAGGTGGCCAGTCTGTCGCTAGTCTTCAACTAGAATTCTGCAATAATCAGGAAAACCCTAGGGACAAACGGATTGATATAAAACACATCATCCGTCCTGAATTGAAAGTTATTGCTTTTACTTTTACCAAACTGTGTGGGAGTGCTGCGCTGCATGTAGCTACTGGTTCCCAAATGTGTATTGCTATGGATTGTTTTCGCGGCACCATATTTAACTGGTGTGAAGCTGTGTTGGCTAATGCAAAAGGCCAACTAACCAGAGCAAAAAATGGGAAACTGAATAACTTTGGATACGGATCCATCGTTGTTTCTTTTTCTCTAGAGAGGATCCTTATGTTAGCTCCACAGAGTATTGCTGTTGATGCCGTTCGACTTCGAGAACCGAGGATGGTTCGTTGGTCCGCATTGATGGCTCGTCATGCTATCGAGGGTATTGAGATTGTCCGATTTCCTCCTTCATATTTTCATTGGCTGGATCGCCAACTTTTTGTGATAGAGGAATTTACATATGCCGGGATAGATTTCCGCGGCAACCGAGAGATGGCTCTCCCAGTAGGGGAACAGTGGGATGAATCAGGTAAAATCATTTTTCAACATTTGCTAAATTCTAATTTTTTATTTTTTTATCGTCTTGAAAACTAATAACCAAATTTTTTTTGAATACAGATGTGGGTCCACAGCGACCAGCCCATCTCCAACCTTACGAGAGAAGACAACCAGTTGCATCCGCACCAGCCCCAGCAGGCCAATCAGCGGAGATTTTGACTGATTTAGAGCATCATCTAGAGCGTTTGACTCTAGATATTCCAGAGACGAGCATAGATGATATTCCACTCAGGTTGCAGAGATACGTGATTGGAGTTCCAGGACCTTTTAGGAGGTTCCTATGCAGGGTAGCTCGGGCAGTGGTTTCTTATCGTGATCACCATCAGTGATGGGATGATCGTGTAGACTCATATTTTTTACTTTTGTATTATCATTTTTGCCGATCATAAGGTGTTTCCAACCTATGATCGAAGAAGATGTATATTTTTTGAAAACACTCCTATACTATGATATATCACTATTTACCGGCTATCTGTGTACATATGTGAATGTTGTTTGATTTACTTCTTTTGATTATTGCAAATGTCTATTTATCATACTAGAAGCAATTGAATCTGCTAATGTATTTAAATGTCTTGGAATATGCTGATATTCAATGTAATCAAATTCACGTTCCAAGAGACGAACTCTTAAAAATAACCGTAATAACACCGGATTTCTAATGGTATAAACCCTGTTAAGCTGTAATACAACAAGTTCAGAATCCAACCTTACAATCAAACTCCGAATTCCAAATGATATGGACTCAGATAATAACTCAATCACCGCACTATACTCGGCAATGTTATTTGTTGTTTGACCAAGGCTTACCCCATGCATGGATACTAACTCGTCAGAGGGTGAATAGATAACCCAAGCTGCGGAAAAAATGTTCCGTGTACGATGACAAGCACCATCAACAAAACCAATGTAGGTTTGAAGAGACGTCGACATCTGCAATATCAAGAGTAAAACTCAGATAAGCAGGAATAATGATAAAAACACACTCTCTAAACTAGGCACACTTTTCTAATCTAAAACACACTAGCAGTAAAGAAATCTAAACTAACAAAATCTCCACACCACATTTAAGCATAATATCGCTTTAGATAGAGCCCATTTCTGGGTTTATCCAAAGGGACACCGTCAAAATCTATCAACTCATAGGCCCCTTTTGCTAACTTTCGTTTTAACAATGTAAGGACCATGCCACATAGGCACGAATTTCCTAGCTCCTAGCTTGTCGTTAGCTTGATCATAAAGTCAAACTAGGTCTCCTTCTGAAAAATTTTGAGGGGTCACACTTCTATCATACTGAGCTTTTATCCTTTTAACATGAGCCTCGTTTTCTATTGCAGCATTTCGTCGATTCTCATCTAATTGGGCTAAGTACAAGAAACGTTTCTCTTCTTCAGACGTAGCTGGAAGTAATTCTACGACTAATTTTAGTGATGGTATTTCACATTCAATTGGCAACACGACTTCCAAACCGTAAACCAGTTGAAAAGGAGTGAAACCAGTTGATGTTTTGACTGAGGTTCGATATGCCCAAAGTGCTGAAAATAACATGGAATGCCAATTCGTCTTGTGAATACCAATGATTCGTTTGATCATGGTGACTAAACTTTTTTAATGGCTTCAACCAGACCATTGGCTTGCGGATAATACGGAGTGGAACTATCGTGGCACAGGCAAAGTTGGTCTGTCATTTCGGTCATCATGACATTCCGAAAGTGACTTCCATGATCCGTAATAATAGCTTGGGGAACACCGAACCTAGCAATTATGTGATTAAATACGAATTTTGCAGCAATCTTGCCGTCAGCTAAAAATGTAGGCATCGCCTCAGCCCATTTTGTAAAATAATCTACTGCTAAGATAATATAGGCATGCCCCCCGGCCGAGTGAGGGTTACATGTAATAAAATCGATACCCCATTTTGTGAAAGGACCAAAAACAATTATAGGGTGAAGAGGAGCGGGTGGCGCGCGCATTTTTCGATCAAAATTTTGACAGTTGTGGCATTTCCGAACCGCATAAATGCAATCTTTGAACAACGTTGGCCATAAATAACCTGCACGCAATATCTTTTGGGTTGTGGCATACCCAGACATATGACCGCCACATGCTCCAGAATGGCAGTCATTTAACACCTTTTCAGCTTCTTCATGAGTTAGACAACGTTGGAAAACAGAATCCGCTCCACGACGATAAAGTGTATCACCAATGATATTATACTGTTGGGATTGGAAGCGTATTTTCCGTCGCTGAGTTCGTGAGATGTCAGGACAAAAAGATTGGTTTTGGAGATAAACGATAATATCTCCATACCATGGATCAAGTGTACTGATGAGAAACAAAGATTCGTCCGCAATGGACTCTTCTGCCACTGTTTCAGTATCAGTAGAGGGGAAATCGCACATCAGTTCCGCAAATACCAAAGATTTCTTTGCCTTGGATTTTTCAAATTCCAAGTAAAATTCTTGCAGGATAACTATCCATTTGGAATATTTGCCCCCTAGCAATTTTTTGGTCAAAATATACATCATAGGGTTGCAATTAGAAATTACCGTGGTTTTACGTAACAAGATGTAATGTCTAAAACGTTGGACAGCTTGAACAGTTGCCAAGGCCAATTTCTCCACATGTGTGTATTTGATTTCAGTCGGATGCAGATTCCGACTAAGATAATAAATCACATGTTCATTGTGAGATTCATCTTCCTGAACTAGTACCATCCCAATGGTGGAATGAGATGCAGCGAGGTACAAAATGTAATCTTGGTTGTAGTTGGGAGGATGCAATAATGGTGCATGGGTCAACGTGTGTTTAAGTGCATCAAAAGATCGATCAACGATCTCGTCCCAAAAGAACGGAATGTTCTGTTTCAACAACTGGGTAAAACCCTTTGTAAGCTCGGCATAGTTAGGAATAAACCTACGTAAAAAGTTTGCTTTCCCCTGCAAACTTTGGAGTTGGCGTAAAGTCGAAGGAGGAGGCAATTTAACAATGGCTTCGACCTTCGATGGATCGACGCGAATGCCTGCTTTCGAGACAACAAATCCCAGTAATCGACCCGATTCTACACAGAAAACACATTTATGCGGATTCAGCCTTATCCGATAATGCCTACATCTCATAAAAATTGCTCGTAAATGAGTGAGATGGTCGGCCCTACGTAATGAATGAGCAGGTAAATCATCGAGATATGGTTGAACAATGTGCTTAATGTCATGAAATGCATAAGACATAGCCCGTTGAAAAGTTGCTCCAGCGTTCTTTAATCCAAAAGGTAGTTTACAATAAGCAAACGTTCCCCATGGACAAATAAAAGCTGTTTTGGGTTGATCTGCAGGGAGTATGTTTATTTGATTGTAGCCGGAAAAGCCATCCATGAAGGAAAACAATTCACTGCCAACACAATCATCGATTATTTGATCGATATAGGGAGTTGGATAATTATCTTTTGGACACGCTCGATTAATATCCCTATAATCGATACATACTCTTATCGTTCCTTGTTTTTTAGTCACAGGAACAATATTCGATACCCAATCTGTTAAGGGAATTGGATAAATGAATCTTGTGCGAAGTAATTTCTCAACTTTTGCTTTTATAGCAGCAGCTTTTCTAGGATGAATTTGACGTAATCGTTGACGAACAGGTTTAGCATCCGGGTAAGTCTTAATTTCATGAACAACGATCGATGGATCAATTCCTGGCATTTCTTCATAAGACCAGGAAAACACGTCACGGAATTCTTGAAATAGGGCTTTATAAGTATGAATTTATTCATTTGTACAACAAGCACCTATATGAATGTTTTCAATTATTCCTGGTTTTACTGAAATGTCAATTGGAACCGTTCTAGATATATTTTCCAAATTTAACTCAGAATCAGGATTTTTCAATGGATTCTGAGGTTCCTTGACATATTCAGCAGTAAAAATTGAAGCGAAATCATCTTCAAAATGATCTAATTCAGGTAAAAATGAAGATCGGTGATGTAGATCTTCCCATGGTAAATCATCAACAGACAAAAACTCACGAATTTTCTCATCTATATGAACAAGTTCAGGAAATGTCGTTGTAACTGAACTAGATATAGAAAGTGATTCCTCTTGGATCCCATTCATTGGATCAATTTCGGTTGAAGAGGGGTCGGAAAGTGACTGTACAACCTGGTACGCAATTTCAAATGGACTCAAGGGCATCATGCCATCAAATGAATCAATCTCGGATTCGGAAGGTACAATCCAAGGATCATCAAACATAACAGTGTCTGACGAAATCATGTGAATATTTGCAGTAGAAGGCGATACATTAGGAGGAGGAAAGGAAAAATTTCCTAGTAAACCAGAATCTTTAATCAACCCCACTCCAACATCCTTATAAGGGATAGCCGTTTTACCAACATGCTGGATTGTTTCTGTAGAGGCTGGGTCGGACGAGAAATAAGTTAACTGATCTATTGTCACGATCTTTCCTTGATATGGAAATTTTATGAGTCAAAAGACCGAAGAAACAACAGCAGTCATAGCATAGGACCAACTACGACCCAGAAGAAGGTTGTAATCTAGAGGGGCATCAACCACTTCCACATCTAGATTAACGATTTTACCTTTGACCCCTATGGGTAAATCCTGCAAAATACCAAAAGGTTGAAAACCTCGACCATCAAAAGCCTTTAGAATTGTCGGAGATTGGTTAAGTGTAGGAGAACCAAGTGATTTCCAACACTGAATCGACATAATACACGTTGAAGCTCCCTCATCAATCATAGTCTGAAAGATTGGTCTGTTTTTTACTAACACTGGAATCTGGAAAGCCATTTGGTGAGGTAGGCGAGGTGTACTATTTTCTAAATCGAATATTATAAGGTTAGAATCCTGAACATCGACAGCTCCTATGGAAGACAATAATAATTTACGTTGTGCTGGACACGATTGCAGCACTTCCAAAGCCGACATTGCTGAAGGAGAAATTGCTAAATCTTCAACAATGTTGTAATTCTGAGCAGCTCTAGCATGTGGATTGAAAGTTGATTTACGAAGAACACCTTTAGCAGGCGGTTTTATTATTAAGTCTGGATTTTGTTTCTCAATCTGTAGCGGACCAGAAATAGAAGGAGGTGTAGTTGATGCGTTTGCATTAGAAGATTCTGCTTCTTTACCATCAACAGGATTCTTACTACCGTAATCTTGCGATCGCGTCGCAATCCTTACATGAGACATCATCATAATAGGTTCTTCCAAAGTAGTCGAGGTAGAACCAACCATCTTACTATCTTGAATTGGAAAAGGATCATTCAAGACAGCAGGTTGTTGTGATCCTTTAACGAATTTCGTAACTTCGGCTCGATATGGACATTCTTTCGTGAAATGATCTTGTTCACAAATGAAACAAGGATAGCGAGGTTTACGTTTTTCGTCATTGGATTCATCTTTATCAGTTTTCTCTTTCGAATTCTTTTTTTTTTTATTCTTCCCTTTATTTTTACCACCAGATTTCGATTTGGTCGTAGATGTCTCTACGACGTGAATATCGGCAGAAACTTCGGGGAAGATTCTCCTTTCGGGGAATCAGGTAAAGTTATAATAGGAGAAGAATTCTTTGGAGATTTCTTCTTACTTTTAGAATTCACTGTACCAATCATACCGTCAACGGCATGAGACCCTGAAGGAGCTGCAGCTATTTGACCTTGTTTTGGAAGGTCTGGGATTTTTTCATGTAAAGTACCTGACTGTGTATATACGAGGTCAAGGTACTGAGCTTGGGCAATTACTTGCTCTTCAGTAACAACACCATCCTTAGCTACATCCTCAGTGATCTTGGATAACAATGATTTAACAAACCATTCTGCCAAAATTTGATCCGGAATATAAACTTTCACCAAACGTCTCCTACGTCGCCATTCATGGATATGATCAGAAATATACGTAGACGTGGATTGTTTCATCGAAGTTAATAATTCTGTGCCATTGTCGTATCTGACTGGCAATTGAAAATGAGTCAAGAAGGCAGTTGCTAACTGACTAAAGTTATGAAACGAGCCTCGTGGTAACTCAATGTACCATTTGGCTGCAAGACCTATAAGAGTTCTTTGGAAAAGACGTAAACGAATCGAGTCATCAATGATTGAATTAGATGCACACCAAAGGTGATAAGTCATAACATGATTCGATGGATCCTCTCCTGACTTACCTTCAAATTTTGGTATATCACTGGGCAACTTATGAGGCATTGGCGGCCAGTTCTGATAATAAAAAATGGGATCATTTGTAAGGCACGTCAAATCAGGTAAGTCCAAAGTTGCGATAAACGGTAATTGACGGTTAGGGTCGCGAAAACCTTGAGAAGCCAAAGCAGATACAGGAGGCGGATACCCGGGATAACTAGGAATCGGATTTGCATTAGGTATTTTGTAACCTCCCTGAAAACCAGGATGAACCGGACCATACTGAGGTTGTTGATAAGTATAACCAGGGTATGGTTGATACTGATAGTTTGGATTATGTACATAGGGACCGAATTGCGGCTATCCCTGGTACGGTTGATACGTAAATTGACGTTGAATTGTAACAACTGTACTTGTACCAGTTTGTCCTGCAGGCATCTGAACTGTAGTCTGAATGGAAGATACTGACTGAGGTACAGATACTTGAGGGATTTGTACGGATACAGGGATAGAAGAATTCAGGGCTACAGATACTCCAAAAACAGGTGTGACAGGTTGAACAGACATTACAGCAGTTGCAGCAGTTTGAGGCGGAGTCTGAGGTGTACTAGGCCCAGTCTGCTGAACTAAACTAGGTGCAGGAGTTTGAATAGCTGGCTGAACAGGTTGCTGGGTTGGACCAGAAACCAAAGGCTATCCAGGTTGATAAGGTAACTGCACATTAGGCTGCAAAGGCTGTTGATATTGGGACGGATCCCACACCATAGTTCCGGGGTATTGTCCCATAGAAGGTTGAACATAAGGACCATAACCTGGTTGAACGTAGGGTTGATAAGTAAGAGGTAAATTTCCAGCTCCTTGAATAGATGGTTGACCAGAAGGCTGTTGGTAACCTTGAATTGGGTACTGACCTTGAGGTTGATAACCCTGAGGCGCGTACTGAGGCTGGGGGTTGATAAGGACCCTGAGGAGCATATTGAGCTTGGGGTTGAACTTGAGGTATGTATTGTCCTTGAGGTTGATACCCTTGAGGTATGTACTGTCCTTGGGGTTGCCCCCCAAAATAATATGATTCCACAGTTTGTCCTGGGAAAAAAATACCTTGAGGTTGAGCCACAGGTGGTAATTGACTACCTGAAGGTTGTCCTCCAGGTGGTAATTGAGTTCCCTGAGGTTTCCCCCCAGGAGGTAACTGAGTTCCCTGAGGTTCCCCCCAGAAGGAAACTGACTGCCTTGAGTTTGAGGATTTAGAATATTACCAGACATCATAAATATTTGATCTTCGTTCGACATTTCAATATTAAATCCGTTAAGACCAGATGATAACACGTTTTCAATTGGTCGAGGAGCTACTCTCGAGAAAGTACCAGATATAGACTGATATCCCAAAGGAACAGAAGGACCACCATGTAAAAATGATTCCGGTGTTTGAGAAAACATGGATGACTCTCCTGCCATAAAGGATGGCGGATAATAACCTCTGGGTGTAGGATGAAATGGAATTCGAGGTGGATAAAAAGCAAGACCCGGATTCTCTAAAAATTTCGTTAAAGAGAGATACCAAGGATCAATTCGAATGGGGCTGTAGAAAATAGATTCACGCTCCCTAAGATTTATATATTGAGGGGAGTTGGGAAGAGATATGTCTTCGTCTGGATTAGTAAGTTCTTCAATAGAAATAAGTCCAGAGGGAAGATTGTCAGTAATGATATTTCTTACCCTAGGTGAACCAGGATCGCTAGAAGTTGGTGTGATAAATCCTGAGGATGTTTCCAACACAGAAGATTCAGTTTCAGGTTCAGATATTTCAGGTTCGTCAGCTAATCCACCAGAAGAAGAAAAACTTCCAGTAACTTCAGAAACTGAAATCGG
Source organism: Pinus albicaulis (assembly GCA_034641835.2). Taxonomy (NCBI): domain Eukaryota; kingdom Viridiplantae; phylum Streptophyta; class Pinopsida; order Pinales; family Pinaceae; genus Pinus; species Pinus albicaulis. The sequence continues at coordinate 553,568,232 of CM076581.1, read as the reverse complement.
TTCTTGAATATATTCTGTTGTAGGTATTTGATGATCAAGATGTATAACTATAGATGAACTTCCAATTTCCGTTGATCTAATTCTACTACTACTAGATGATACCAGAGCACGAAGCCCTTCAAGTTGACTTGGTGAATATTCAGGGGGTTTCCCTTATATTCTCCGGGATTGTCTCGGAAATTCCACCACGATTAAAAATTATCTAATCACACGCAAACAAAGAAAAATTTCAATGAAAACACCTAAATTCTCTAAGAAAAAAACAATTGAATCATATGCTTAAAAAATCTAGGAGTTCAAACCACACACAAACAGTAACTTTCCGCACTAAAAACACTAGTTGGTGATGAAATCCAACTTAGTAGAATTTTAACACGAAAAGGGCGGTTGGAACAGTTACCTCGACAACCTGCTTAATGAAACAGACCGGTGCAATTTTCTCCACTATACCATCTCGAGTGAAGATAACCCTCCAGAGAGTCCAAGTGAGTCTAGCCGACGTCTGCTCCAGGTACAGTGGGATCTTCCCTCCACCGTCACCTTAGGAAATAATCCTAAAGATTATAGCCTCTAAGGTTACCAATAGAAACAAATATACCTGGGGGAACAGTCTACGATCTGACACACACGCAAGGGCAGAGTAACAAAGCTCAATCCCCTTGAAGGCTTCTTGAAATAATCCAAGATATGCCAACAAGTGACCCCTGGCTCCTCGACAATGGTCTATCTGAGGTTTATCGTTGTTAATACGTGTATATCTTCTATCATTCTTAATAAGGAAGGATTGATTACCCCACTGGTTCAGATATGATCTCGTGCTTAACTCCTTTAGGAGGAGCTTCCTAGAGCATAGATGCAACAATTGGAATTTCTTCCTACCGCAAGATTTGTCTACTTGTTTGTTTTAGCTATCTTGGAGAGTTAATTACTCCCTACTCCAAGATACTAGCCTAAGCTATGTTGGTGATAAGAGCCCTAGAAATAAAAAGATTACTAGATGAATTTTAATTAAGCGTTACTTTTATGAGTTGTTTCTTAAGTCAATGGGTGCGAAAATGAAACTTTGATGATGTGAAGACTCAACTTCCAAAAAACACTAAAATGCACTTAGAATGATAGTCAATTCTTTTTCTTTCAATGAACTTCTATCTAAGAAAGAGTTGGAGAATGCAATTCTTTTAATAAACAATTCCTTCTTTAAACATGAATAATGATTGAAAGAAAATATTTTGTCTTTTCAATGATGATATATATCAAGCTCATAACAAAACCCTTTTTATTTCCAAACTTGAAGCTACAAAACAATTTTCCTTCAAAAGAAAGCTATAAAAATTTAAAAACTACTCAAAACTACAAAATCTAATCTTGAGAACTATGATTTTAAACAATCTAAATTGAATAAAAGCTTTAAGATTTTTTGAAGAATGTTTTACTTAGTTGTTCAGCAAACTAAGGATCTATTCGTTTAGAATAACAAACAGATCAAAAACACTCAAAATATGTTTTTTTATAAAAATGAAATTCAAAACTTTCAACCAAGTTTTTCGAAGATTCGCAAAGAAACAAATGGCTCTATTTCTCAATAAAGGATGTTCCCACAATCAGGTCGGATTCAGTAAAAAGACAAAAAAGATCAATGTAATCTGAGATACTTTAAATTGTCAATGCTTCGAATCACTACAAAGACCAAGTGAAAAACAATCCAAAATGCAAAATCTTCTAGAAAATCATCAAAACATCAATACTGTTGGAGTTGATTCACAAAAAATTCTTGACAGAAACAATAATCAGTCTGGGCAGAAACCAAAGATCTAAATCCAAATAAAAATAAACTACAGAAAGAAATCTGGAGGTTTTCTAAAAATTTTACAGGGTCCGCAGGCAACCAGTATTGACAGGTGCGATCCCGCACTGTATTCTTTACAGAAAGTGCAAACCTGCCTACACTGTCAAAATAAGCCAGAGTGCGGTCCTAGGAAAAATTATAGAAAAACTTAAAATATTTCTAAATTTTTAAAAACAGGGAAAATCTAAATTACCTAGACAAACATGTATCAATCAAAAACCAGGAAAAAATGTTTTCTCAAATCAAAATAAAGGAGAACCAAAAACAACAAGTTCTATCCCCAGCGGAGTCGCCATTTTGTTGTGTAGATTAATCCGTCTTGCGGACAAGACCGATCTCTCTAGTACTAAAAGTAACTAGCAACAAACAGCCAATTATACTAATCTCTCTCTAAGCATACAAGATTCATAAAAATGCTATATAGGTGTAAGGCCTACCTTATGTCCAACGCTTGCTTGATCTCGTTGAAGTCCCTCGTGCACTGAAGGAATGTTCCTCAATAAATCTGCAGTCACAAACAAGCAAAAAGATTACATAGCACCTGTATAGACATTATTATAAACCATACTCATCATAATGATCAAGGAATTTATGAAATAAACCATGAATAGACAGTTTAATGAGAGAAATGAGTATATTTGTATTAACTTCAAATGAAAGAAAACCTTTACAACCTATGCCTTGATGTCGTGCAAGTCCTCCCGGGGTCTGAAGCAGGAATCTCTTCTAATTTGACAAGCATTGCACTCTTTGAACCAAGACAGATAGAGGTGAGTGATTTAACCTCACAGAAAGTCTTAGTTAACTGAGTCTGAATCTCAACAGCATTTAACCTCAAATATCTTAAGCTTGAACTCCCTTTGAGGCTACCCAAGGCCTCTTTTTATAGTGAAAAGAGGAGGTTTTCTGTTCCAAATATGAAGGGATAGAATCCTCCTTCAAAGGGATTAGCTCCTTACATCAAGGGGTTAGCTCCATTAAGTGAGGGATGCATGAACCTTCTCAAAGCGTATCCATTCCCGAAAATTCCCATCTAGAATCTTCTAGAATTCATCTGAAATCAACTTTTTATCTTTACTTTCTCGCCTTTTTGAGTTTTACAGAGGTCCGCACCCATAACACAAAGAACGTGCAGTAGGGTTCCGCAGGAGAGATGAACTTTAAGTGCGGTACTGCAGGCAATGAATAGAGAAAGTGTGATACCAATGTTTAGGGGATTTTTAGGAACTTTTCTCTGATTTTGAAAGCTTGACATGAGGAACTGATATGTTAGACTTGCAAAAGAAGGAAGTATAAGTAATAATGAGCTCATACTCATAAAAAAATGTCAGGATGACAGTTTTTAGTGTAACATGGCTAGCCCCTAACACAAACAAAACTTTTAATGCATCAGTCCCCCAGTCACTCTCTTTTTATGGGAAAGAGTGCGACTGGAACCCTCCTGTCTCTCACATAGCATAGGCATGCATGT